>CAUYOR010037596.1:0-40041 GCA_963573925.1 Callimico goeldii | reverse complement strand
CATTTTGTTGATGCTCTTTAGCATTTGGTATGTTTTTGGAATGGCTGGTACTGGTTGTTCCTTTCTATGTGTAGTGCCTCTTTCAGGAGCTCTTGTAAAGCAGGTCTGGTGGTGACAAAATCTCTGAGTACTTGCTTGTTCACAAAGGATTTTATTTTTTCCTCACTTACGAAGCTCAGTTTGGCTGGATATGAAATTCTTGGTTGAAAGTTCTTTTCTTTAAGGATGTTGAATATTGGACCCCACCCTCTTCTGGCTTGTAGGGTTTCTGCCGAGAGATCTGCTGTGAGTCTGATGGGCTTCCCATTGTGGGTGACCCGACCTTTCTCTCTGGCTACCCTTAGCATTTTCTCCTTCATTTCAACCCTGGTGAATCTGATGATTATGTGCCTTGGGGTTGCTCTTCTTGTGGAATATCTTTGTGGTGTTCTCTGTATTTCCTGGACTTGAATATTGCCCTGCCTTGATAGGTTGGGGAAATTTTCCTGGATAATATCCTGTAGAGCATTTTCCATTTGGATTCATTCTCTTTGTCACATTCAGGTACACTTATCAAACATAGATTACGTCTCTTCTCATAGTCCCATATTTCTTGGAGACTTTGTTCATTCCTTTTTGTGCTTTTTTCTCTAATCTTGCCTTCTCATTTTATTTCAGAGTTGATCTTCAACCTCTGATATCCTTTCTTCTGCTTGGTTAATTCTGCTGTTGAAACTTGTGCATGCTTCACAAAGTTCTCGTGTTGTGATTTTCAGGTCCATCAGTTCACTCATATTCCTCTCTATGTTGTCCATTCTTGTTATCATTTCGTCAAATATTTTTTCAAGGTTCTTAGTTTCTTTGCATTGAGTTAGAACATGTTCTTTTAGCTCATGGAAGTTTCTCATTACACAACTTCTGAAGTCTCACTCTGTCATTTCATCACACTCATTCTCCATCCAGCTTTGTTCCCTTGCAGGTGAGGGGTTGTGGTCACTTGTAGGAGGTGAGGTGTTCCAGTTTCAGGTGTTTTCCTCCTTTTAGCACTGGTTTCTTCCCATCTTTGTGAATTTATCCACGTGTCGTCTGAGTAGTTGCTGACTTTTCGATTGGGTCTCTGAGTGGACGTCCAGATTGTTGATGATGCAGTATTTCTGTTTCTTAGTTTTCCTTCTAACAGTCTAGCCCCTCTGCTGTAGGACTGCTGAGGTCCACTCCAGGCCCTGCTTGCCTGGGGAACACCTGTAGCAGCTGTGGAACAGTGAGGGTTGCTACCAGTTCCTTCTTCTGCTATCTTTGTCCCAGAATGATGCCCACCAAATGTCAGTGTGATCCGTCCTTTGTGAGTTGACTCTTTGGATATACAGTGGTCAGGGAGCTGCTTGAGGAGACAGTCAGTACTTTATAGGAGCTCAAGTGCTGAGCTGTGAGCTCCGTTGTTCATTCAGGGCTGCTAGGCAGGTACGTTTAAGTTTGCTGCAGCAGAACTCATAAAGCCCCTTTTTTTCCTCAGGTGCTCTGTCCCAGGGAGTTAGGGTTTTATGAGAATCCGTTGCACTGTCCTGCCCAGCAAGCAGGAAGTCTACTCACTGCCTGCCTGCAGAGGTTATGCTGAGCTGCTCTGGGCTCCGCCCTGCTACTGTGGGCTCTGCCCTGCTATTGTGGGCTCTGCCCTGTTTCCATGGGCTCCACCCTGCTGCCATGGGCTCCGCCCTGCTGCCGTGTGTAATTCCCTGTAGTTCTGTTTATATGGGTATGGTTAGAACTGCCATGGCAATGGTGGCCTGCCTCTGTAATGGCGGATTCTCTCTGTTATGGTGGGTTGGCTTGGCAATGGCAGGCTGCATCAGCAATGGCAGAGTACCTCTGTAGTGGTGGAGTGCCTCAGTAATGGCAGACACCCCTTCCCCACTGAGCTGCACCGTCCTGGGTTCAGCTGTGCTTGCTGTGAAACTCTCAACCCTGAACGTTTCCAATTGCTGTTTTTTTTTTTGTGGGGGTGGGACCTGCCGAGCCTGATCACCTGGCTCCCTGGCTCCCTGCCTCAGAGCCCCCCTTTTTTTTTAAGTTGAATGGTTGACTCTCTCCCAGGTGTTCCAGTCGCCTGCTGAAAGGGTGACAAGATCTGTGTGATTTCCCATTCAGCGACCCACTGTGCCGGCTGAAACAACGTTGCTGCCTGGGAATCTCCTGGCCTGCCTTACTGTTTAGGTCCCGTTTAATCAGATGAATGTGCTAATCTCCCTTCCCAAATCTCAAATTGCCAGTTTATCAGGGCAACAAGACTAGCATATTTTGTATGGAGTGCCGCTGCACTGCGGCGCCAGCCGAAACAGCCACGCTGGCCAAAACAGCTGCTCCGGTGGCCCGTGGGGCTCCTACACCTGGGAATCTCCTGGTCTATGGGCAATAAAGATCCATCTGGAAATGCAGCGTCCACTCATCCTCTGCGCTTTCACTGGGAGCTGCAATCCTGAGTTGCTCCTATAGGGCCATCTTCTCCTCTCCCCCAGTCCTAAGCTTTTAAGACAATTCAGCTGCCTTCAGCCAAACCTTTTACTGAAGCTATGCAAACTCCTGGCCTTCCAAGGCTTGTGACTATTTACTCTAACTATCTTTATAATTTTTCCTCTAAAAGTTTTCTCACCACCTTGACTGAACTCACACATCTCCACATTTTCTGTTTTTTTTTTTTCATCTGATTTTGTTGACTGAAGAGCACAGATGTCTGCAGCAATCGTTTTGTCAGTTGAGGCAGTCATTGATCTAATTTTGGTTTTGTAGTTAGAATTAGCCAAATAACATAAGACAAACATGAGTATAATAAGCATCATTCTTTTCCAATCAAGGAGTGACTGGTAGTGTTACTTGGTGCCTCAGTTCAATGTGTGCTGTTATTGAGGGACCCCACTAGGAGTATGTCAAACACTTTTAGCCAAGCAGTCATGTCATTAGAAGCTGGGAAGGGAGTGTCTGCCTAAGTAACAGGTGGAAGAAAAGGCAGATTAGATGATGGGCTTGACAGAGTGTAGCAGGTACAGGTTGCAGGCAGAATGAGAGAATATAAAAGGATCAATATCCTATGTGAGTTGCAGTGTATAATAGAGAGCATAGTAAGGAACAGATTATCTGGAGTGAATGGTGCTGTGTCCATAGCAGGATTTGTTCAGCCTCCTGTGTTGTCATCTTTAGCTTCCCCCAAGTAATGTCCAAGGCTTGTGTTACCTGTGGAAACTGCATTGTTCAAGGCTGCAGGTCCTGTAGGGTCTTTCCTAGGCTGGATTGAGTGAGTTTTTTTCTTCTTTCCATATTTTGCTGAGGATGTAGTCTCCAGGCTGGGTTGGTGTACTGGAAATTCTAGGGGTGGTGCCTGTACTAAGAGACCTTTTATAATCTTTGTTAAAGAGTAGGCTAGTGCTTTAAGAAAAACCTGTTGTGCTTAATTTTAATGTCTAGTTTACAGAAAAACTGGATCATACTTCTTTGACCTTACCCAATATGTTTACAGACAGGATTTCTTTTACAATTAATGTTTTAAAGTTGCTTAGACCTTCAAAACAAAAATTATGCAATGTTTCTTGCATGAATTCCTTTTTATAATATTTTTCACAACTTTCACAGATGATCTTCAACATGCCTTTCTTTGTTTTATAATCGTCCTTACTAAAGGTACATTCTTATATAACTTTCTTAATATTTCCTTTTCTTCTTCCTGCTTTATCTCTCCTTTGTCTTACTTTTTTGTGTCTCTCTCTGATCTCTGTTTCTTCTAGTCTCTCTATGACTCAATTTTTCCCTCTATTTCTCTCTCCAAACATTGTTTCTGTCTGATCTCAAAAGCTAAGCAGGGTTGGGGCCTGGGAATACCAGGTGCTACAGCATTTCTGTTACCGGGTTGAGTCCTGGCCACACAATGGTAAGGTTTGATATGTTATGCTGGAATCCAAAGAGGACTAGAGGGCATGAGAAATCAACCACTTTCTCTTCCCCATGTTAGCAAATCATATGGACCACACCATATACTACTGTTTACATCATTCCATAAAACTCTTGAGTTTTATGTCTGGAGGTTTTAGCAAAGTGCTTTTCTATAGCTGATTGACATTTGTCATCTAAATTTTAAAAAGTAAGGGTAAACAAAGCTTGTGCTAGTAGTATTGCAGGGTCCTTACCCATACTTCCCCTTTTTTGTTTTCTGAGTATATTTTTAAGGGTGAAGTGGACACATTCTATGGCCTGTCCTTGTGGGTTATATGGGATGCCTGTGAAATGCTGGATGTTCCATGTGTGACAAAATTATTGAAATTGTGAGCTGACATAAGCTGGACCATTATTTGTTTTGATTATCTTAGTTTTCCAAACTAAGAAAAATGTGTGTAACATTTGTTTATCATAACTTATTAGATTCTGGTCCTCTAGAGTTAACACCTGTTGAAGGAGGGGACATGCCTGTGAGCTAGCAATCTGGGAATTGCAGGGTAATTTGTTTAGCTAGTCTCTGGATAAGTTAAAGTTGTTTAGATAAGTTTCTCCAATTTTTGTGGAAAACTTGGTGTGATTGGGTGACTTGGTCAAGCAGTGATGGCATCACTTGTAGGTCTGCTTGTTATTTCCATAAGCCAATGGGCCAGGTAGTGAGCTGTGGGCTCAAATATTTATGATAAATATAGGATGTGTGCATTGATCCAGCAATTGCTGAAGTTGAAGAAAAAGTGCACATGAGGAGGGGGGCTCGAGAGTAGACTTTATAAGGGCGCTTTCAAGGTACTGCAATAAATAGAGTAAATAGAGTCACTTACAATGTTAATGGGCTGAGTGGAAAAAATTTCCAAGGTCAGTATCAGAGCTTCAATCTCAGCTCTCTGAATGCTAGTAAATCCATATCAAATGAGAAAATTATATGTCCTCTACCACACTGCCTTTTCCATGTTTACCTGAACCATAAGTAAATGGTGTGAAAGCATTAGGTATGGGGGATTGAAATATTTTTGTACATAAGATCACAGAAGTAGGAGATAAGAACTGAAGGAGTTTATCATTCTTTATTTGACCTGTGCAATAGGAACTTGCTATTTGCAGATCTAACAATAGGGGCAAAACCACTTTGAAGTGCTTTTTACTTAAAGGAATTCTTATTATATCAGGTTTATAACCTAGCAACTAATTGTATCATTTGCAGCCCAAATACATGACTTTACTGATTAACTGGATATAGAGATACAGGGTTTTAGTCCCTGTATGTGAGCAAAAAATTCATTCTAGAAAATGCAGTTCTGGGGTCATCTGTCTTATTAACCCTGTAGGGGAGTGTTTGGTGGGAAAAATAAACAAATGAACCAAATGGCCTGGATCTATGTGATGCAGCTGTCTCTGAGAGATAAGTTTGTTCTATTTTCTTAATTTCCCTTTTTGCTGAAGGGGTTAAATAAACCCCTAAATTCCGGGAGAATCTAGGGCTGTATTGCCTTTTAAGATAGAAAACAGACTTTGCAACTTATAAGTAGTTATGCCTAAGATGGGGTGGAACTGTTTTATATCATCCAGTGATCATTTAAGGTATATAAGTTGCTAGTATTTAAACTTTTGAGGTCTTACTGACTGAGAGGTTAGTATGTACCCAAGATATTTCCAAAGAGAGGTTTCTACTTTTTCAGGTGCTATGATTAAACCTCTTAACTGTGTATTCCTTTGGACTGAGGCAGATAAACTTAAAAGTACTGGCTCTGTTGGGGCTGCCAGTAATACATCATCCATAAAATGAATAATCTTGCAATCAGACATTTTTTTTTTGTACTGGGGAGCAAAGCCTTGTCTACAAGATACTGAAACATGGTGGGACTATTCAGCATTCCCTGAGGAAGCACTTTCCAATGCAATCAGCAAGCTGCCCTTTCATTATTAATAGCTGGTAATGTAAACACAAATTTTTCTTTGTCCTGTTCTGCAAGAGGAATAGTATAAAAAACAGTCTTTTTTTTTTTTTTTTTTTAGGCAGAGTTTCACTCTTGTTACCCAGGCTGGAGTGCAATGGCGCAATCTCGGCTCATCACAACCTCCACCTCCTGGGTTCAGGCAATTCTCCTGCCTCAGCCTCCCGAGTAGCTGGAATTAGCGCCACCATGCCCAGCTAATTTTTTGTACTTTTAGTAGAGGGGGTTTCACCAAGTTTACCAGGATGGTCTCGATATCTTGACCTCGTGATCCACCAGCCTCGGCCTCCCAAAGTGCTGGGATTACAGGCTTGAGCCAAAAAAAAGTCTTTTAAGTCAATAAAAATTATAAGCCAATCTTGAGGAATTGCCACAGGAGAAGGGAAGCCCTGATGAAGGAGCCCCATAGATTGTAAATTGGCATTAAGAGCCCTTAAGTCATGCAAAACTCTTCATTTGCCAGACTTTTGGGGAATAACAAATGGGCAAATTCCAAGGGTTGTTAGATGGTTCTATATGGCCGGCTTTTAATTGTTCCTCAACTAATTCATGGGATCTTTGTAATTTCTCTCCCTTCAGAGGCTATTGTTCTACGTAGAGGATTTTAAGGGAGCTACATTAGAGATAGGGGAGGAATAACTGTGGCCTTTATTAGAATTTAAATTTAACCTAAATTTTAGCAGAGAATTATAATTTGGGATGTTGCTTGTATATAAGGAACACATGAAATTTTACCACAGAGCCAGAGGGCAGCAGTATGGGTCCTGGGGTAGCAACCACACTGTACTTGCTTAGGCACCACTTTTTATATGCACTGCTCCCTCCTCCCACCACCGAGCAGATGCTGCCAGCCTGGGTGCTGTGAGCTTTCCCACCACTGAGCCTTTCCCTCCACCTGCCACCTACTTGGCTGTGTGACTTTAGCCTCTAATGTCTTTTCTTTTCTCTTTATAAACATACATCTGATTGCCTTATTGATCTTGCATTACCAGTCAGGCTAAAAGCTCCTCTTCTAATGCTGCTTGCTTAAGACAGGATCCTATAGCTGTAGTGTATCCCATTTGTTACTGTTTATTGGAAGAGGGAGCTCAGTCAAAATCTCCATTTCCTTTTTGTTATTTTGGCTGGCTAATAGTGGGGCTGAGGGACTGGGGTGGGTGAAGTAGGTGACAGTCCTTCCTCCTTTTTAGGTTCCTCTGTATAATGGGACCAGAACCGCCCTCACTAAAGCCCATAGCATTAGAGAGATGATACTGGGACCCATTGCCCTTGTGCCTGATGTTAAGATTTCTTCCCACTTTTTTCCAGAGCTCTACATCTAGTGTACCTTCTTCTGGGAACCATGGTTTAAGCGATACAACAATTTGCATTAGGTCCCTTAATTGAGTGTGTGAAACAGTCTCCACTGGCTTTTAGCAGCTGTTTGAATACTTTTATGTACTGTTTCTGTTGTGCTGGTAACTGTTGTACCCTGATGAAACCCTAGCCTGAACAATTCCCTGTAAGTTGGAAATTAAAAGCGGACATCAATGACTTACTGACTCACTGACTTATCGACTTACAGACTGTGCAGTCTTCACCACCTTCATTGTTGAGGGTTACATCCCAATTCAATGCAGCTATTTCTCTCACCTGGAACCAATTACCGGGGTCCAACCCACAGATCCAGGCTTGTGTGACAGATGAATTAATGCACACTGACACAGATCTTTTCCCTATCAGTTCAGCTAAGGGTCCAGGCCACTCACTGTTACTGAGAAGGGTCCAGTAAAGAGTTAGCAGCTGCAGCTCTGACCAGCAAGCAAAGTTCACATTTATTAATCACAGATTAAATGACAAAGGTCTTCAGTAAACACCACTAGAGGGTAATTGACTTTGCTGACCTCCTGAGTAGACGGCAGTCATGTACCTGTAGATATTCAAAGGTTAGTCTTAAGACCACATGAGAAACATGCAATTGAGATAAACTGCTCTACATTGCTATGTATGTACACCTTAAACTTGTAAGAGAATTCAGCTGCCTTAAGCCACAGCTTTTATTGAAGCTATGCAACACCCATGGCCTTCCAACAAGGTTTACGACTATTTTCTATGACTATCTCTATCATTTTTTCTCTAAAGCTTTTCCCACCATCCTGACTAAACTCCCACAAACATGTTTGTGCATGTATACATTTGTACAATTAAATATCTTCATTGCATTTCCTTCCTTTTTTAAAATTTTATGTAATAGGACTTAGGTTAAGGATTAAAGTTCTCCCAGTTTATGGAGAATAGCTGTATTGTGTTAGGCATAATTATGACCTTATCTATTGTCTTTATTTAAGGTTATATATGGTTTCAGGAGATGTGTATGGGTTCAAATTAACAAAAGTGGACTTGTAGTAATTAATGTTGATTGTCAACTTGATTGAATTGAAGGATGAAAAGTATTGTTCCTAGGTGTGTCTATGAGGGTGTTGCCAAATGAGATTTAAAATTTGAGTCAGTAAACTAGGAGAGGAAGACCCACCCTAAATCTGGGTGGGCATCACCTACTCATCTGACAGCAGGGCCAAAAAGAAGCAGGAAAAATAAGTTGGAAAGAACAGACTTTCTGTGTCTTCCAGCCTTCATCTCTGTCCCTTGATGAATGTTTCTTGCCCTCTAACTTCAAGTTCTTCAGCTTTTGGTCTCTTGGACTTACATGAGTGTCACCAGGGGCTCTTGTGCCTTTGGTCACAAACTGAAGGCTGATCTATTGGCTTCTCCACTTTTGAGGTTTTAGATCTCAGACTGGCTTCCTTGCTTCCCAGCTTGCAGATGGCCTACTGTACAACTTCATCTTGTGATTTTTGTGAGTCAATACTCTGTAATAAACTTCCTTTTACATATATATTTATGCTATTACTCTTGTCCACCTAGAGAATCCAGGCTAATACAGAGCTGATCTTTATTATTATTATTGTTATTTTCTGAAACAGAGTCTCACTCTGTCACTCCAGCTAAAGTGCAGTGGAATAAACTTAGCTCATTACAGCCTTGACCTCCAAAACTCAAGTAATGCTTCCACCTCAGCCTCACAAGTAGCTGAGACTACAGGTATACACCACCAAGCCCAACTTTTTGAAAAATAGTTAGTGTTGTTTATTTTTTGTAGAGATGAAGTCTCACTGTGGTATCTAGGCTAATCTCACACTCCTGAGCTCAAGTGATCCTCCTGCATCCCAAAGTGCTAAGCTTATAGGTCTGTAATCTTTATTATTTCTTACATGTATCTGTTACTTTTGTTTACTCTTGCTTTTTAGCTCCTTGAGGTGCATCATTGGTTTGTTTATTTGAAATATTTATACTTTTTGATAGGGTCATTTACTGCCATAAACTTCCCTCTTAGCATTGCTTTTGCTATATGCTATTAGTGTTGCTATGTTGTATTTCCATTTTTATTTATTTTAATTTTCATCTGTATATTCTGTGATTATAAGACAGAATGTTATGAATGTGTCTGATAAGTCAATTTTGTCTAAATTCCAATTTATGTCCAGTGTTTGATAGGAATTGCTTTGAACACATAGATTGCTTTGAGCAGTAAGTCCATTGTAACAATAGTAGTTCTTCTAATACATAAGTTTTAGATGTCTTTCCATCAGTTTGTGTCATTTCTTTGTTGATTTTCTGTCTGGTATTATGAATGGGGTGTTTAAATCTCCCTATTACTATTGTATTGCCTTCTCTTTCTTTAGATCTAGTAGTGTTTGTTTTATACATCTTAGGGCTTTAATTTTCAGTACATATGTTTTAAATTGTTATTTTGTAAGGTGATTCCTTTATTATTTTATAGTAAAATTATCTTCCTTTATTAACCATTTTGACTTAAACTCTGTTTTGTTTAATACAGGTATAGCTACCCAGTATGATTTTTTTTTTGGCATGGGATATCTTTTTTTCCTTTTCTTTGAGTCTATATGCATCTTTAGATGTACAGTGTGTTTCTTGTAGACAGCATATAAGAAGATTGTGTTTCTTTATTCATTCAGCCCCACTCTCTTTTAAGAGTATAGCTTAATCTATTTACTATCAAAATTACTATTGTGAAATTTTATTACTATCATATTGTTAAGTGTTTACTTGAGTATTTTTTATATTTTTTTCTTTTGTATTGTTAATTATTGATGCTTGGTGAGTTTTTTCTGGAGTGATAACATTTGAATACTTTACCTTCCTCATTTGTGTGTTGGCTCTACGAGTATGTTTTATACTTTGGTGTATTTTCATAATCATAGATATCATTCAATTGCTTTCACGTGTAGTATTTCTTAAGCATTCCTTGTAGGTCTAATCTAGTGGTGATTATTTCTTTAACACTTGTTTATCTAGGAATTTATTTTTCCTTCAGTCACAAAGGATAATACTATTGGGCATAGTATTCTTAGCTGATGGTATTTTTTTTCCTTTCAGTTCTTTGAATTATTGCATATATATATATATATATATATATATACACATACATATATAGTGTGTGTGTATATATATCTATATATATATATATATAGTGCATGTGTGTGTGTGTGTGTGTATATATATCAATACACACACACACACACACACACACACACAGACACTGAACATTCTGGTCCTTGGTTCTGGTGTCAGGGAGTCAATGTGGGCAAATTCCTGGACCCCTAGACAGCTTGAGTAAGTTCTGGCAGTAGCAGCTGTAGGTCTGGTAAGTTTGTGAATTCTTGAGCTCCTGGTAGTGGACATGCCCATTTATATATATGTGTGTGTGTGTGTGTGTGTGTGTGTGTGTACTGAAATTATATATCTGGTAAATTTGTGATTCATATCCTGAATTATTTCCATGATTTCTATCATTTATGTTCTATTGTATATCACTGAGTTTAGTATCATTATTTTGTATTCTTTCACAGGCATTTTATAATTTTTTTTTCCATGAGAATCTTGCTGGAGAATTATTCTTGCTGGAGAATTATTGTTTCTTGGAAGGTGTCACATATTCCAATTTTTTATGGATTGTCTTTCATAGCAAAATACTTTTCCTTAAGATGTATCTTTAGTGTTGGTTGGTTAGGGCACCTTAGGCTTGATTCTGGGTACATGCAGTAGTGTAATCTTTGAATATTTCCTTTGGCTGTAAACAGCATCAGTAGTGTCTAATTTTCTCAGTGGCTTCAAATATGATTGTTAGAAGAGGGTATGGTGAGGCTCTGCTGAAGACAGTTACGCCAGATGGGGTCAGTCCTTGTGCTACCATGGTGACAACAGTAGGCTGAACATTCTAGTTATTGTTCCCATGGGTACATACATGGTTCTGGTGTTAGGCAATCAATGTGGGTAAATTCCTGGACCTTTAGGCAGCTTGAGTAAGTGCTGGTAGTGGCAGCTTTGGCTCTGGTAAGTTTGTGGATCCTTGAGCCCCTGGGCAATGGACATGGCATTGGCATGAGAGATTTGCAGGAGTGGTAGTGAGACTACCTTGGGCTCTCAAGCATCACATCTTGGCATTAGTGATGGCTACAATGGACTTGGCAGTCCAGTTCCAGTTCCCCAGGAGTTAAATGCAAGTGGCTGTGGGTGATGGTAATTGTGACAGGCTGAACAGGCCCATCTTCTCACCTCAAAAGGTGGGGCACAGATGCCAGCAGTGGTGGATGGAGCAGGGTGTTCCCAAGGTAATTCAAGCAGTGTGAGAACTAAGAGAAGAGATAATGCCAGGCCTTATAGCATACCCTTAAGTTTCTACCCAGTGGCGTGCACAGGTGCAGAGTTTGGTGTGTAGAGTGGGTTGATTGCCAAGATCACCAAGCCCCCAGGTGGCATTTATGGGTGGCAGCAGCATGGGTGGATGAGGAGAGCGTTTCCTCAGGTCTGTCCTGAAAGTGTTTTGTGTATGTTGAGGTGGAGGGACGGCTGTGAGTTGCAGCAGCACCAGACAGTCAGCTCTTAGGCTCTGGGGAATGCACACCTTGGCTCCCCTCATCCCCACCCCTAGTGTTAGGAGCAGTCATAGAAAGAGAGAGTCTGGCCTCAGGGCAGATGAAATTGTTTGATAGTCCTGTTGCTGTTAAAGTGGCCAGGATTGCTGCTGTGGCAGCAGCCCTACATAGGTATCTGTCAGGCTCTGAGTAGCATACACTTTGGCTACATTTGTCCCATGGGACAACTTCCTCAGTGTACTGTCCCATTAACTCCCGTGGCCATAATGTATGGTATGCATAAGCGTGCTGGAGACTCTACCACACTGTTGAGTTTCACTGACATTTGCTACTCTACACAGATTGAAGTCAATTGGCTTCAAGGTATGTGGAGGTGCAGGATGCAATGCAGTGGGGGCTAGGCTCTCAAATGTTCATTAGGTGGGGTGTTTGGGACCCAGAGTAAGCTCCCTCTCTGGAGTAGTATCACTGTGTGGACTTCACTCTGCTCCCTATGCTAGTCTCAGTGCCAGTAAGGCTCAAGACGCCCTACTGTGACTAGGATTGCAGTAGCCAATGTTGGAAATCTTTGCCACTGGGGAATTTTCTTAACCTTTCCCCACAATGGGGAGCCTTTTGGGGCTACTAGCCAATTATTACCTGACTTACCTCTCCCCCTGTGCCTCACGTTTTCCCTGTTACGGTTTTGCTGAATTTGTTTTTGCTGCTTGATTTGAAGTGTAATTAACTACTCACTGTTGGAGATCTTTTTGAAGAAGGTGAGCACTACATCCAATTTGTCAACCATCTTGAACCCACTTGAGTATGGAATTTTCTAGAATAAATAAGGTCACAAATAAAAGCAGGCCAGCTACAACAAAAAACAGAAGTCATAGCGTTGATGTGTGTGTGTGTGTGTGTCCATGTTAGAGATAATAGTCACTAAAAATAGTAAATTGGAAAATTCATTTTAATAACTTTAATGTACAATAATTTTATTATATTGAATGCAAGATCTCTCTCTTTGGAGACAGAAAGTGTCTGGGATGTTTAGCAGCTAAGTGAGTTGAAAAAGAGAAAGAAATAAATTATGGTGGTGTATTAAGCACTGAATCATAGAAATTGCCAGAAAGACTTTTTTCTGAATGCAATATTAA
Source organism: Callimico goeldii (assembly GCA_963573925.1). NCBI lineage: Eukaryota > Metazoa > Chordata > Mammalia > Primates > Cebidae > Callimico > Callimico goeldii. The sequence goes on along the minus strand of CAUYOR010037596.1, from coordinate 27,060 downwards.
GTAAATGAATCTGAGAACAACTGGTGAATTTGGGTAAGTGTAGACAAGACAACAGTGTTACAACAAAAAGCCCTGACAATTACAGAAGAACTCAACAAAACACATTTTCAGTAGGACTGAGGACTGCACACAGGAGAATCAGCTGCAGGTAGGATTTTAAAAAATGGCAGTAAGGTTTTAGAGAACAGAAGAGAAAACTGCACAAATGGGCATGGAGCCACCCAGGCAGACTTGCAAATTTCACCTAGGAAACAATCTGATTTAAACCAGACTAGTAGAAAGAAATTTCCAATACCAAAATACTCTAGTGAAAATAAAGAAAATTATCTATCTAAATAACAAAAGCATACTAAGACAAGAGGGAAAAACTTTTACTAAATGTTATATACTCTACTATATGGACACAGTGCAAGTATTAAAAAATGGGAAGAATAGTAGAAAAAGTAAGTGTCAATGTATATTTTGGAATTTCACCTGAAAATACATTCCTCCTTACCATTTTATTGGCCAGTCTCAGCTTCTTATCTTTTATTTTATTATCATATTTCTCAAATCTTAACTCCAGGAAATTTTTGGTTGGAAAATTGATTGAAATTGCATTATATCAATGAATAACTTAGTAGAGTAATAACATCTGTATAATATTTAAGGTACCGAGTCATAAAAAATGTTATGACTCTCCATCAATATTTAATGAATTTTAATATTTTTTTAAAATTGCATGAAATTGTTGTACATACTTTTGTTGGACTCTTGTCTTTTGTACCTGCATTTTCTTTTTTGGTTGATCTGCAGTTTGTGTATCACTTTTCTCTCTAATAATCTTGCTAAATTCTCTAATTAGTTTGAACAATTTGACAATGTGATCTTTTTTGTCTTTGGTTTAGATAACCATGTCATCTTAATAAAATCATCTGCATTTAATGTTAGTTTTTTTAACATTATTTTCTCCTAATCATTAAAATAATAAAAATATAACAAATAGTTAAAACCAGGAAAGTAATAGGAAATGCAAGTAAAATTCACAGTTAGTTCTCAGAAGAGAGCGACTATAGGCTTATTAAAAGAAGTGGGGAAGAAATTCATAAATAATATTAGGAATTATTGAGGAGGCATTACATATCTTAAGAGACATGAAAAGACTAGTAAAGGAACATTTGAAAATAAAGTATCAACATTTCTTCAAGAGAGATTACCTAATCAGATACTCTCACAAGCAAATTAAATATTGTTTAGAAAAAGGCCTTTCCAAATGGCTTTACTGGGCTATTCTACCAACATTTTGGGCAAGAAATAAATTCATTCTACAGATACTGCTATACATAAAGAAAGAAAACAATTTCTAATATATTTGAGGCTAATATCACTGAGAGACCATGAATTGAACATATAATGACATTTTAATATCCTATATGAACACAGAAGCAAAGATCTTTAACCAAATATTACAAAATTGGATCTTGCAATGTAAAAAAAGAAAAATATATTAGGACCAAGATGAGTTTTTTGATAAATGAAGAGTATTACATCATGAGAAAATTAAACAAATATAGTTAACCATAAAGTAGCTTAATAAAAGGATAACTGTGTGATTAAATATACAGTAAAGCATTTGAAGAAGTCAAAATTAATTCATTATAAAAACTGTCAACTATATAATAAAAGAGAAAGCCCTCAACCTGATAAAAAGGATTTACACAAATATTACAGCAAATGTTAAACTTAGTGGTAAAACACTGAATATTCTTCTAAGATTGAAAACAAGCAAGGATATGCATTTTTATGCAACATAATCCTGAAAGTTCTAGCCAGTATAAAAGGCAAAAAAAATGAAATTAAAAAGTTGCACATATTGGAATAAATATATTTATTTATAGACAGCATGCATAATTATTTATGTAGGAAAACTAAATAAATTCTATTTAACTAGTAAATAAATTTACCATGTCTTTAGATACAAGTTCAATATTTTAAAAAGCGAATCTTTTTTAAGTAGTACAAATAAAAACTTGCAAATTAAAATTCAAATAATCAATGACTATAAAATTAGAACAGAAAAAAACTTGAAAATACATTTAGCAAAGTATGTGTGAAACCTATAAAATAAAAATTTTAAATATTAAGGACCTGAATTAATTGAGAAATATGCCATGTTTGGTGATCAAATGGTTCATATTGTTAAAATATCAGATTTTTCTAAATCTATATTTTCAATGCTATAACAAGCACAATCTAAAGGGGCTTTTTTTCTGTGAAAAACAATGACATTGATTTTACAATTTCTACAAAAATGCAATAACACATACATAGAAAAAATAAGATTGTAAAAGAAGAAAAAATGTGGAAGACTTGAATTTGCAAGGTCAATTGTTTTTTGACAAATATTCTGTGATGGTAAGCTTTATATCCTAACTTGGCTAGGCTATACTTTTAACACTTACCTAGAAAGTGAAAATTATTTTGCAGATATAATTTAAGTCCATTATCAATTTACTTCAGGTAAGGGAGATTAACATAAATAATACGGGGTGTGCCAGACTTAGGTAGAAGAATTTAAGAGCAGAATTGGACTTCCCTGAAGAGATCTCATCTGTGGATAACAGCTTTGGCTCATGCCTGGAGGTTTAGCTTACCCTTCAGGATAACTACTCTGAGGGTTTAATACTGTTCTTGTCAGAATTCCTAATGGTGTAAGCCAATTCTTTGCAGTAGATCTATTATCAGTTTTGTTTCCTGATTTGAACCCTCGTTAACACAAATTTGGTAATGATTACATGTCCTCAAGAAACAAAATCTTAAAGATTATTTTTCTGAATTGGTTCTGGGTCTTCTAGAGTCGGCTCTCTAGTAAGATTTTGATCTAAATGTATTAACGATTCTATTTCAGTGGCAAAGAGGACATCGTAGTCCATGCCATAATGGGAAAATAGAAATAGGCAAAATATTGTCATTAAATACTCCAAACCAAATAGTTATAGAAAATAAGGTTTTGTGTATCATGTATGATACCTTACAACATTTTATTCAAAAGAAAAGAAAATAAGGTTTTATGTATGATGTATTTGATATCTTACAACATTTTATTCAAGTTAAGAAATATAATGGATTGATGTTTTTCTATCATAATTGCACTGGTAAAAGTGAGGGGAAAAAGAAATAAGCTAGCATTTCAATGACATGAAATTTTCTGTGTCTGCCCATATATAAAGATAGCTTTATCTCTCCATAGTTAAACAACTGAGATTTCTGAAAATCAAACCCAGGGTCGCATCCTGAAAATGGCTGATTTACAACGTAAATTGAATCTCCAACCATACGGCAGGGTTTCTCTTGTAAAATGAGGACATCAGTTGGGAAGTAATGGGTCCCAACAGTGGCAGTGGGGGCATTAGGGCATAGTGAAGCTGAGGACATTAAATAATTAAATTCTGCCAACTTTTTATTGTCAGTAGAAGTTGCCCTTCTACACTAAATAAGTTGATTTGTCCTGCTTTGTCTAAAGAAACTGTAATGGTCTTCCTTGCAGTACTTTGCAAGGCTCTACCGATTCTCCTCAGGACTCGTATCTGCCACCTCTCTTGGCTTCTGACCTATAAGGAAACTCAAGTTTTAAAAGCTCCCAAAGGGTGACATAAGTGTGACCTTCAAGGAGGCACATGCCAAAAGAACAGCATATTTTTCTATTTATATAAAATTATAATAGACATGAGGATGGATATTAATGTGAAAAAGAAATAAATTTTGGGACCCCCAAATTATTAAGCCAAAGAGAATAGTCAAGCTGGGAACTGCTTAAGGAAAATCTGCCTCTCATTCTCTTCCTGAATAGGGTATCTACTAAGATAAAAAACAAACTACATGTATTTCTTACAGGAATTTCCTCATGGACAAACAACAGATAGAACACAAAGTCATCCCTCTCTTCACTGAGATTCAGGCATATAAGACTGCCTCTGTTGAATAGGCTAATCAGAAACTCAAAAGAATGCAACTGTTCTTACATTCTTATGACCTGGAAGCTCCTTCCTGGCTTGAGTTGTCCTGCCTTTCTGAACAGCCAAGGTACATCTTACATATAATTATTAATGTCTCATATCTCTCTAAAATGTATAAAACCAAGCTGTGTCCTAACCACCTTGAGCACATGTCATCAAGACCTCCTGAAACTGTGTCATGGGTGTATGTCCTTAACTTTGGTAAAACAAACTTCCTAAATTGACTGAGACCTGTGTCAGATATTTGGGATTCACTTTAACATGGTGGAAGAAACATAAATAAGTTGGATCAGGTTGAATTTACTGATAGGGGCCCACTAAGCAGAGACTAAATTTAATGTTTTAGCTTAAGAAGTTAGAAAGGGCTCAAATTGGTTGTTTGACTTAAAAATAGACCCAAAAGTGGTCTAAAACAAAATGAAGTTAGGTACTAGGGCCTGGTTGATATACTGTTGTCCTGAGGTGTCCTAAGGCTTAGGGAGACTGAAATGTTAAAGTGTATTTATCATGGAAGAACAACTTACCCACAACTGTGAGAAACAATGTTTTGAGGGAAATCCTTCAATATTTATGGAGCTCTGTGGTCATTCTTTTTGTGAGTTGCTCAGATCTCTTACACTATTTTTTTTTATCATTTTGTGTGTTGATCTTCCTTCGAGTTACTGTCTTCTGGATGGAGTTTTTAAGTAGTCAGAAATTACATTGAGAACACCTACAATTGAACTGTGATCCTTAAATGCAATGGCTTCCCCTCCTGCTATCTGGATTCTGGGATAGCAGGGGCCAATTAACACTTAATCACCAAAGGCAAGGAGTATGTGGTTACTCTAATGGAAAACCAGATCTAGCAATAATCTAATAGTCTGAGGGCTTCCAAGATGACTGATAGCAGCAGATGCAACAAGGAGAAACATCTGCCACTAAGGGATTGGGACACTGGGAAGACTGGTGCACTTGAAGCAGATCTTCAGAGAAAAGACATTGAGAGTGGATGGAGAGAGACATTGAGAGTGAATGGAAAGAGGACACAAATGTTGGGCTGATGGGGGGAAATGCATCAGACTACGATATACAGAAACTTGTTTCAGGACCCCAGTTACTCCCAGGAAAGGATATCAAAGCCAGTCAACTCTACCTGCCTTATCATACCATCGAACTTTCCAGGACATCAAAGAGAGTTCTAAAAAAGTCCTCTAGAATACAATAACTTCAAGGATTGATGAAACACCGACCCACACACACACACAAAAGCATCTCAAATTCTCTTATTTCTTATTAATGGGTATTTTACAGATATATTATGAACATGTGTTGAGTTTAGCAAATGCTTTTTCTGTATTTATTAAGATAATCATATGAATTGTTTCTTCTTTATTCTGGAAATGTAGTAAACACAGTTTTTAAAATGTTGCAACAATTTTGCATTTCTGTTATAAATCCAACTGATAGACTATCATTTTAGTGTTTTGTTGAATTCAATTTGGTAATATTTTGTTTAAGAATTTGTCTATGTTTAGGAGAGAGACTGTCCTATGCTTTTCCTTTTTGTGTAATGAACTTACCCTCTTTTGGTATTTAGTATATACTAGTGTTACAAAATTAGTTGGGTAGTGTTCCTTTTTGTTGTTCAATTCTCTGGAAGAATTTTATTTCCTCTTTAAGCATTTGAAAGAATTTATCATTGAAGCCATCTGAAACCAGAATTTCCTTTGTAGGAGAGTTCTAAATTATGGATATTAATAAACATTGATCTATACAGATTTTTTTAAAGTTATCTTAACTCAGTACCATTACTTCTGAAACTATTCCAAACAATACAGAAAGAGGGACTCATCCCTAGCTCATTTTATGAGACCAACATTATCCTGATACCAAAAACTGGTAGAAACACAACTAAAAAAGAAAATTTCAGGGCAATATCCATGATGAAAATTGATGAGAAAATCCACAATATAATACTGAAAGACCAAATCCAACAGCACATCAAAAAGCTTATCCATCACAATCAAGTTGGCTTCATCCCTGTGAATGGGTGATTCAACATATGCAAATGAATAAACTTAATCCATCACATAAACAGAACCAAAGACAAAAACTTCATATATCTCAATAGATACAAAGAAGGCCTTCAACAAAATTCAACAGTGCTTTGTGCTAAACACTCTCAGTAAACTAGGTATGGATGAAATGTATCGCAAAACACTAAGACCTATTTATAACAATATCATATTCACAGCCAATATCATACTGAATGGTCAAAACTGAAAGCAAGAAAACAGGCACAAGACAAGGATGCCCTCTCTCACCATTCCTATTCAACAGAGTATTGGAAAATCTGGACAGGGCAATCAGGCTAGAAAAAGAAGAGTATCCAGTTAGAAAAAAAGGAAGTAAAATTGTCTCTATTTGCAGATGACATAATTGTATATTTAGAAGACCCCATCATCTCAGCCTAAAATCTCCTTAAGCTGATAAACAACATTAGCAAAGTCTCAGGATACACAATCAATGTGCAAAAACAGATGAGAGTCAAATCATGACTGAAATCCCATGCAGAAGTGCTACAAAAAGATTTAAATACCTAGAAATACAACTAACAATTGAAGCGAAGGACCTCTTCAAAAAGAACTCCAAACCACTGTTCAAGGAAATAAGAGAAGACCTAACCAGATGGAAAAACGTCCCATATTCATGGTTAAGAAGAATCAGTATCATAAACATGGCCTTACTGCCCAAAGTAATTTATAGATTCAGTGCTATCCCCATCAAGCTATGATTGACTTTCTTCACATAATTGGAAAAAAACACCTTAAACTTAATATGGAACAACAACAACAAAAATCCCACATAGCCAAGACAACCCTAAGCAAAAAAAAAAAAAAAAAGCTGGAGGCATCATGCTACCTGACATCAAACTATACTACAAAGCTACAATAATCAAAACAACATGGTACTGGTACCAAACAGATATATAGACCAATGGAACAGAACAGAGGCTTCAGAAATAAGTGGTGTTGGGAAAACTAGCCAGATGCAGAAAGCTGAAACTCAATCCCTTCCTTACACCTTATGCAAAAATTAACTCCAGATGAATTAAAGATTTAAACATAACACCTAACACCAGAAAAACAGTAGAAACCTAAGTAATATCATTCAGGATATAGACATGGACAATGACTTCATGACTAAAACATCAATAGCAATGGAAACAAAAGCCAAAATAGACAAATGGGACCTATTAAACTTAAGAGCTTCTATATAGCAAAAGGAAACTATCATTAGTGGCAACCAATAGAATGGTTCTAGGTTCTCATTCTAGATCCTTAAGGATCCTAAAGTATTTGAAACCAACTCAAATTATTGACTGAATTGAATTATCTTGAAAATAAGCACCATTTAAACATTTTTACTCTTACCTACTTTTGCAAATAAGATAAATCATGTACTCTTTCTGTTCATAACATATAAAAATATGATTTTTTTTTTTGGCCAAGAACGTTAAAGTTCTTATAGCACTCCAGATCATCACAGGTAAGCAAAACCAAACCAGTTTTAAATGGCTGGTGTGCTCTTTTGTATTTTAGGTGCTTGACAAAGCTACCTTAGAAAATTCAAAAAATTCAACAAACAGTGAACTGCTGGATATGTATAGAAAACAAAATGACTGTTCATAGAACCAGATACAAGCTTTCCATTATGAACTATAACATTAATGGTTTTATATGCATCTATTTAAGTAAAACCCAAAGAACAAGCAGCAGCAAATAAATGAAAATTAAAAGCAAAAACAAACAAGAAGTCAACCCGCCATTTTTTTTACTCAATTTACCTTAGAGACTACAGAGCCTAAAACACATTTGCCAAGAGCCCAAAACACACATGATTGCTATTTTTCTTCCTTGTATATAAATTAATGTCTTTAAGTCTACCAATTCCACTATACATTTTGCATAATTAAGAAATTCACTCTAGACACATGACCAGCAAATACTTTGGTGTTGGTACTATCTTTGCAGAATGGCAAATACAGTATGAAACAAAGCAATGCAAACATGTATATCAAATTTGGCTCCATGCCAAATCTGGCTTCATGCTTTTTTTTTTTTTTTTTTTTTTTGAGATGGAGTTTCGCTCTTGTTACCCAGGCTGGAGTGCAATGGCATTATCTCAGCTCACTGCAACCTCCGCCTCCTGGGTTCAGGCAATTCTCCTGCCTCAGCCTCCTGAGTAGCTGGGATTACAGGCACGCGCCACCACGCCCAGCTAATTTTTTGTATCTTTAGTAGAGACGGGGTTTCACCATTTTGATCAGGATGGTCTTGATCTCTTGACCTCGTGATCCACCCACCTCAGCCTCCTAAAGTGCTGGGATTACAGGCTTGAGCCACCATGCCATATCTAAAAGAATTGCCAAACTACTGTTTTTTAATAATATTTTACATATTTAATTTATAGGTACTCTTTTATTTATAAGCCAATTTGGTAGACAACCTATAACATGATAAATATACATACACATTAACACATCTTGATACAAAATGAAAATCCAATAGTCTTTACCTTAGAATTTTAGCAATGAGATGGTAATACAAACTCACCAGTTTATGGTCAAGTTCACATCATCAAACTTTGATCTGATAGGTAATCCAATGAGGGTTATGAACCAAAATTTTACGTAAAGCAGCTTTCACGACTGTTTCACTTATAAAGGCCAAGCCTCCCCAGACTCCAAAGAACACTGGAGCCAAACAGCACCACAGAAAAATATCACATAATAACAAGGTCTCATCTTGCATAGAACAGCAGCATACAAGCCTTGATACATGGCATTCCCTCCTGATTTCTCATTCAACAGCAAATTGATACACATAGAAAGGCCAAACCTCCAGATTACAGACATTTGATGCCAAACAGTATTACAGAAGAATATCAGCTTATCAAATTCTGACTTCCCAGGACTATGTCAACAGACATAAAAAAACAATCATCAAAACACAACCCAACTGCTGGAACAACCAGCAAGCCCCAAGAATGTCTAGACTGAAACAGTTGGGGTGCTCTCCTCTCTCAACAAGTTGGACTTGTTCAACATGCAAATGGAATTTCCTTCTGAATTTCCCAGATCAAGAGGAGAAGATCTCACTGTTTGGTGCCCACAAAAGACACTCACCTGTCTGGACACAGATGACAAATGTTAAAGGCTATTCTTCCTAGGTAATTGGGAACATGGGTGGAATCTGAAAGAGCAGTGCCAGAGAGAGAGACCCAAATCCATTCCAGGCAAAAAGGGTTAGGCAACTGCTTAGGAGGAAGCAGCAAAGGATAAAGCGATACTCTTCTGGCCCATTGCAGGTGAGGCAAGGAGCAAAATCTGTTGCCAAAATGCAGGAATTCTGTCTGAAGCCCATTGCTCACAGAACAGAGAGCCAATCACTGAGACAATGAGTACTGACAGAAAAGAAAACTTTATTTAGGTGCTGCTGCTGAGGAAATGGGAGAGCAATCTCAAATCCCTCTCCTCGATCAACTGAAATTAGGGGTTTATATAGAAGGAAAAATAACTGTGTGTGGGAAAACAGAAATAGGGGAGAGGTAAGGAACAGGAATTGGTCAACAGAAAGCAGGTGGTCAGTTAGGCAATCGTGATGGGTGAGGGTTCTCATGTCTCATTGTCCAGATGTGGTCATCTGGTAAGTTTGAGTACTTTGATACTATCTGGGAGGGCTCATGGTTGATTTCATGAGAAAGACTTAGACAAGTTTTAAAACTTGAACATTTCTGTTTATTTAAAAAAATCATAAAAATCAGTTTTATAGGACAATTGGGCTGATCCCATAATCATTATATTTAAACTGCTTGTACAAAGTCTACCTGTAAAAATCACAATACCAGTGCAGCCATCAGTTGTAAGCCCTTATTTTATTTGAACTCTTGGCTCAAGTGAGCACTTCACCAGTTTATCCATTGCTTCTTCTTAATCTCTTCTGATACTTTACCATCTCTCTTTATCCTACTGTTTATCCTATCCTTTGGAGCATGTAGTATCCTGTTTCCTGTTTTATGTCATCTGTTTCTTTATCTCATCAGGTCTCATGAATTTAACCACAGTGATAGATGGTATCATTGTTGATAATGTGCAAATTAATGTTTACAGCTTAATCCTTGTCCCTAAATTTAAAACTTGCACATACAGTTGCCTACTGATGATCTCTCACTTAGACAGCTGATAAATACATCAAATATAAAATGTTCAGAACCCCTTTTGCCCCCATGCTTGCTCCATCACAGACTTCTGGCTACCTTAGTTGATTGCTGCTCTATACTTCTGCTTCCTCAGGCTTAATTTATGCAGTTATCTCTGCTTATCAGGAAATCTTGTTGTCTCTAAAATAGATCCAAAATCTGATGAATTTTTACCAATCTCAGTGTTGCAGTTCTGGCCCAAACTACCATCTTTTCTGTCTGTGATGGAGTTTTGCTCTTGTCACCCAGGCTGAAGTTCAATGTCATGATCTCAGCTTACTGTTAGCCCTGTCTCCCAGGTTCAAGCAATTCTCCTGCCTCAGCTTCCTGGTTAGGATTACTGCCATGCATCAGCTAATTTAGTATTTTTAGTAGAGATGGGGTTTCACCAGGTTGGCCAGGCTGGTCTGGAACTCTTGACCTCAGGTGATCTGCCCACCTTGGCCTTCCAAAGTGCTGGGATTCCAGATGTGAGCCTCCGCACCCTGCCCTTGAACCAGTATTCTAGCTTTTACCCTTGCTCCCTACAATCCCACCTCAATATTGCAGTAAGGCAAATCCTTTTAAAATAGAAATCAGATGACTTTTTCTCCTGCTCAAGTCTTTCACTGTTTCCCACAAGTAACTCAGGGTAAAAGCTCAGTTCTTACAAAGTTCTACATAGTGTTACATGGTCTCCTGCAGACCCCAGTACCTCTTCTCATAATACTTTCCTCCTTGCTCATTTGGCTTCTTTTATGCTCACCTTTTTGATGATCCTTGAACACATTTTTACATTGTTTCCTCTGACTGGAATGCTTTTCCTCCAGATAGGCGTATGGCTAATCTCAGATCTTTAATTCCTTGGTTTCATGTCATCATCTTAATAAGGCCTACCTTGACTAACTTATTGATTGATTTATTGATCGAGATGAAGTCTCATTCTATCACCAGGCTGGGATGCAGCAGCACAGTATCAGCCCACTGCAATCTCCACCTCCTGGGTTCAAGCAATTCTCCTGCCTGAGCCTCCCAAGTGGCTAGGACTACAGGCATGCACACCCCCTTGCCCAGCTAATTTCTGTATTTTTTTTAGTAGAGACAGGGTTGCATCATGTTGGCCAGGATTGTCTCTATTATTTTGACCTTGTGATCGGCTTGTCTCAATCTTCCAAAATGCTGGGCTTACAAGCTGAGCCACTGTGCCCAGCCACTTATTTAAATTTTTAAATCATTCTCCAATCAACTAGCATTTCAAATTCCTTATTTTCAAGTTTTAATCCTAGCTTATCACCCACCCATATATTCTATAATCTAATTATATATTATAATTACTATTTTCTAGTTTCCTTCTGTAGAGTGTAAACTGCAGAAGTGTAGGGATTTTTGCTGTTTTACCTAATGATATGTTTTAAGTGCCTAGAACAGTGACTATTAATCACTCAAAAAATATTAGTAAGTGTTGAATGCATATGTGAATGTTCTCAATAATGTCCTACCATAAGCCTTTTAAAGTTACCTTCTGTCTCTAGTACATGTTTTCATATTTAGGTCTTTCTTTAATAAGTACTTAATAAATGTATGTTACAATTTCTTCTAGCATGATGTATTATGAAGCCAATAGCTTTAGATTTCTGACACTCCTAGAGCAAATGAAAGACTATTCTGTATTTGTCTGCTGATATAGGGTTCTTCTTTTTCTTTACGAGAAGACACTTACTCCACCAGGGGTGCCTCCCATTACCACTTTACCAGAGAGTATATTAACCTGCACACACTCAGCTCTCTGTTATCATCCCATGTGTTAAGTATTCCAAATAATCCCAGCTCTCTTTTAAAAATCTAATGCAAATGGCCTTACAGGTATGTCAGAACCAAACAAATGTGTATTCAGGTAATTTTTATCACTAAATAATCCTAAAATCTATTAAGTATATGTTTATATGCTAATAAATTTCAAGAAATGGCAAATAAGAGGATACGATTAGGTGGGCTTTCAAGCATTCTGAGATTTCGACGAATGCTGGTTAGACGATATCCGTACCTGAGGAGATGTAGGTCGACTGGCCATGGATGTAGTAGGCAAACATTAAGAGCCATTGTTACGGTCTAAATCTCAGTGCTTCCTTGTGATCTGGAAATGTTTCATGACTTGTTAGGCAGAGCACAGAACATTAAGAATACATTTCAAAATCACAAATCCCTGGTTGCTAGGGCTAATTCCTTCTAATTAAGATGCAGATATCTCTGAGTATTATCCTTACCTTCTGTGATCAAGCCAGAAACTCCTAAGTTTATACTTAAATTCACATTTTGCAGTCACATGGAAAGTTTTGTTATCTGATCTTGTCACAAATAAATTTCTGAATTTCCATAGATTATTAATAATAGTACTATTCTCATTCACTTGAGATACTATTAACTAATATTTTTGCATGTTTAAATTACTTCCATATTTTTGCTATTAAAATTATTCCTGCAAATATCTATATCATAGCTTTCATTTCTTGAATTCGCTTCTTGGTGTATTTTCCAATAGTAAAATTGTTGGGTAAAATCAGATAGGTCTCTGCTTTATCCATTTCTTATTCATTATTTCAATTTTTTGTTTTCAAAATTCTGTCTTACTCCTGGAAAAATATATATGTATTTTCCACTGCCTTAGCAATATATTTAAAAATATGAAATTATTAACTGTAGAGTCAAAAACTGTGTAATCCTTTCATTCTTTCATTTATACTGCATGTTATCTCTGTTTTAGGTGTGTTATTCTTTAGAATGTCCATAAACATGTTCATGAAATACATCAATGTATCTATGCTGTCTCTAATATTTTAAGTTTTGTTAGTTTAACTCCGTGTATATCTGGGATAATAATTGAACAGAAATTAGTCAAACGAATAAAGGTTTATTGTACATGAGCTGTAAGTCCAAAACTATTCCAGCATAGTATGCATTAAGCAGATAAAGAATATAACAACAAGTAGCAAAGGCTTAAGATTTCAAAATTTAGCATTTCCTTTCTGAAAATTAATGGAAAATTAGATTAAAAGGTTTTCATTTTTTAAAATGATCTCAAGAATCAAAAAAAAAGTATAAAACTTGGAAAGATGATAAGCTCAAAACAAATCACAGGCATTATTTTTTTCAGAAATTGTCTTTTAATTTATAGCTTAAAATATATTATTAGGTGAAAATGACTTCTAATTTGGGGAATATAAATTTTTGTTTTCCTACATTATAACATTGTGTTTAAATGTGTATAGGGAAACATACAAACTATATGTGTAGTCTTATACTTTGTGAAATCTTGTCAAGGCCTCAAGATACTTTATATAAATCAAAGTGGTTGATATACAAAGATTGGGGATTAGATGTCATTGATGCAACTATCCTGCATAGACCATCTCTAAAGCAGTCTGTCCAATAGAAACTTCAGTAAAAATGGAAACTGTCTGATACTATAGCTTCTAATCATATATAGCTATTGAGTCCTTGAAATGTAGGTAGTGAGACTAAGGACTCATTTAAAATTTTATTTATTTGTCTTATTTGAATTGAATCCTAAACATCCACCTATGGATTGTAATTATTGATGGCCATACTGGATTGTGCCACTCTCTGTGAGGAATAAAATTGAAAGAATGTATAGTTGCATGTACAGAAATGTTTGAAGGGTAATCTTTCATTGTGTATACTATATGGAATGATATCTAAACTGACTAAATCGTGTATTCCACTTTTGAGCAGTTAATGGGACTTCTCGGCCACCATAATCATATGAGCTAATTCCTCTAGTATATGCTGTTTTTAGAGCTGTATTTGAGTTAGTCAAGTAACCCTCCCATGCACACATACACACTGGCACACATCTTGCTTGTTCACATAGTCAGTGATTTCAGCTATGAAGTAGAATTACTCATGGATTAAAAAAAAAAATCTGCAAGTTAATTGAGTTGGGAATTACCTGGTCTCTAATTACTAGTAAACATATCTTTTTAATCATTGATAAATTTGGTATGTTTCAAATCACATATACTTAAGAGCATTATTATATTCTTGTAGCATTATTTTCTAAACAAAACTATCTGCTTAAAATAATTTTCATCTTGAGATATTACTCATACTTATGAGTTTTCACTGATAATTTGTCTTTGCTCACTTCTGAAATCCTGTGTTGTATAATAATTGCATTAAAGAAAAATTATGTTGCTGGAGCCCCAAGTCTCTGAGTTACCTTTGGCAAGAATTCTAAAATAAACTGACCCATTTTAGATATTCAGTTTGTGATGATGAATTAAAGTAGCTCCACCTGATCTGCTTAAGGGGTCAAATCTTTGCTTATAGATTTTTCAGTGTAATGTACTAACCAGTTGAGCCTACTGTTGTTGCTATAATATTGTGTGCCTAAGAGTAATAAATGTTCTCTGTATAAAAAGGTACAGAGAACCTTATATAAGCTGATGCAAAATTTAGTAACATTATCAAAATATAAAACTGGGCTACTGTGGACTTAAATCTGAAAAAAAACCCCACCAATATAAATTATTCTCTTCTATAGGTTGTTTTATTTATTTGTGACATGTGGTAAGTTTGTTAGAGTGAGCTGGGTTGCAAGAAACGATTACTCTTTTCATTTCATCATGGGCATATATGATGCTTAAGTTTATGTATCAACTTCATTGGACCACTGGAAGTCTAGATAGCTGGTTAATCATTATTTCTAAGTGTGCCTATAATGGTGTTTTTAGAGGAAATTAACATATAATTGGTGGGCTGAGTAAAGTAGATAGCCCTCCCTAATGTGGGTGGACATTATCTAATCCCTGAGGGCCTGAATAAAACAAGCGTGTAGAATAAGGTTGACTTTTATCCTCTGACTGTTTGAGCTGGGATATTAACTTTCTTCTGATCAGGATATCAGAATCACCTTGGATAGAATCTACCATTGATTTCCACTCTCAAGCCTTTGAATTACACCACAGACCTTCTTGGTCCTTCAGTTTGCAGATGGCAGATTGTGGGACTTCTCAGCCTCCTTCATAATCATGAGTCAGTTTCTTAGAGTAAATCTTATTATACATATCCTATTGGTTTGTTTCTTCTAAAAAAAAAATCCTAACTAATAAAGGAATGTAGTTTGCACTGTGTATTTTACTTCTTGGTATATTGTGGTGTAATTGATTCCCAAATAGATTTTGTGCATATTTACATTTCAATCAAAGTATAACTTCTAGAATGATAAAAACTGTGTCTTAAATTTCTTAGGGGTTTCAATTATTCTTGGAATAGTAGTATTTGGATTTATGCATTCGTGTAGATAAACATAATTTTATCAACATTTGTTGAGAAATTATTTGCTTCTGATAATTCTGAAAGAGAAGTTATAAATAAACATATGATGAATGAGGACCAAATGGCAAGCATTATTTAGGCACTGGGTACACAGGAGTGAACTACACAAGTGTAATCTCGATCTTTACTAAGTTATGATATAGTGGTATAGAATATAGCATTAAATAAATAATCACATAATTTTTATAAGAAAGATTTTGTTCCTTTTTGTGTTTCTATAATGAGATACCCAAGGGTGCATAGTTTATAAAGAGGTTTATTTATTTAGGTTCATGGTTCTATAGGTTGTACATGAAGCATGGTGCTGGCATCTGCTTCTGGTAAGAGCCTCATGAAGTTTACAATCATGGCAGAAGGCAAAGGGGAAGCCTGCTAGGAGGCAAGAGAGGAGGGAGAAAGTGCCAAAATATTTACACAACTAGATCTTGTGTGAACCAAGAGTGAGAACTCATCAGTGTAGTTGTGAAGGCAGCACCAAGACATTTATAGGGGATTTGCCCCCATGACTCAGACACTTCAAACTAGGCCTACCTCCAACATTGGAGGGCATGTTTTTGGTAAGATTCGGAGGGGACAAAACATCCAAACAATATAAGCACAAAATATAAAAAGATCTACATTAAAACCCTTTGTTGGAATGCTTTACACTTTCCACAGAACAGAAACTAAAATAACCTGTTATACAACTACAAATACAGTCCTCAAGTTTTTTGCCCATACACTAGTATTTGTTTAAAACATGTCTTCTTTGTAGCAGCTAAGCTCTGCTACCGCAACGCTTCTCTGAATTCATAAATCTGTTGTAACCTGTAGCTTCCCTGTCACTTCTCTGGCTCTACTCTCCTGCTAAGCTTTGTTTCCTAATTAAGATCTTCTGCCACTGTCATAGCTATTGATGCTACTGAAACAACTATAGCCACCTTGGTTTTGTCGTTTGGAAAAATACTGGCCTTGATCACCATACAGGTCAGAGCTTCTGCCTCCAAAGTTTCCTTCTTTCATGGATACAAAATTTTAAGACTATTGTAATTGCCAAAATCATTGTAACTTCCACCACCTCCAAAATTGCTTCTGTTTTCCAAATCCATTAAAGCTATCCCACTGCCACCATATCTACCACCACTACAGCTACCACGAAAGCCACCATAACCACCGAAGTTTCCTCAATGAACAAAGTTGTCATTCCCACACAAACCATCTGCATGACCACCTCCAAAATTTCCAGAACAACTTGGACCTCTTTGGCTGAACGAACCACTAGCAATCTTTAATGAATGGTGTTTTTCAACAAAAAGGAGAGAGAGATTTGACACAAAGGTACTTACAAAAGAAGGCTATGTGGAGACTATGGCAAAGATTGAAGTTGCTATGAGTTACTGTTTCAGTGATAGTATATTATTTTTAACCACAAACTGCTGCTTGGAAAAAACATATTATCCTGAAAAACATTAGTGAAAAACACAGTAATATGAAAAAAATAGTAATATGCACTTAGTTATTATTCCTGAGAGTATTACCCCCTAATTTTTATTAAATATTATTGTAAACAAGTTTTATAAACAATATTTATAGAAAAATACAGTAAATGGCTATGAGGTGAAGAACATGGGAAAAAATTTTAAAACATTATACACGTATACAAACAAACAAACAGCCCACACCATATGATCTGAGAAACAAACATCAATAGATGCCCCTATATCAACTAAAATAGATCATAAGTTCAAAGAAACAAAAGGAACGCTTTTACACTGTTGGTGGGAGTGTAAGTTAATTTAACCATTGTGGAACACAGTGAGGCAATTCCTCAAGGATCTAGAACTAGAAATGCCATTTGATCCAGCAATCCCATTACTGGGTATACACCCAAGGGATTATTAATTGTTCTGTTATAAAGACACATGCACGCATATGTTTATTGTGGCACTGTTCACAATAGCAGAGACTTGGAACCAACCCAAATGCCCATCAATGATAGACTGGATAAAGAAAATGTGGTACATATACACTATGGAATACGATGCAGCCATAAACTGGATGAGTTCATGTCCTTTGCAGGGACTGAGAACACACAGACACCGGGAGGGGAATATCACACACCAGGGCCTGGGAGGTGGGGGGCTAGGGGAGGAATAGCAGGGACTGGGGAGATTGGGGAGGGATAGCATTAGGAGAAATACCTAATGTACATGATGGGGCAATGGATGCAGCAAACCACCACCAGGGCACGTGCGTACCTATGTAACAAAGCTGCATGATCTGCACATATACTCCAGAACATAAAGTGTAATAATAAACAACATCAATTAAAAAAAAAACACTTACTCATGGATGGAGGGTTCAGGGCCCTACTGGCATGACACACTTCTAAATTCCTACAGCTCCTATATAAAAAAAAGAAAAATAACATTTGCTAAACTCTCTAGCCAGAGACGCTATTAAACACTTCCTAATCTTGATTTACAAGCCAGACCACTACAGCTCTGATTCGACAGATAACTGACCTTTCAAACATTCCTTTCTGACAAGTAACTGCAGAGCTTAAGCCAGTTTCACCCAGCTTATACAGGCTGCACACAAAATGTCTTTGTGTTCTATAGTTCACCTTTTGAAGTAAGAGCTAAATTCCACCATGTTTTAATGGTAAAGCTCCACCCCAAAGTGAAAATGGGATGTACCTTATATATATGTTCATATATTGTACATTCTCTCAACTCCCCTCAAAAATATGTGTAACTTTTCTGCAGGCTGCTGAATATGTATGACTATAGTGGGTAATACAGACCTTCTAAGGCACAAAAACCAAACTGCCCCTTCCCTTCTCAAAAACAGGACACTTTGTCCCATTCCAAATACTTTCTCTTTCCAGTTTGCAAACTGATACCACCAATAAAGTTCTCCTTTCTACTAATTAGCCATCCTGCTGTTCTTTTGGATGACAAGTATATAAAAGTACATAAATGAAATATCTATGCAGTTATTAGTCTCACAGATACTTTTATTAGAGAAGTTATTAAGAAATTATTTTAGGCAGATAGAGAGGGTAAGGGGTCTTTGGTAAAGTTTTTTTTTTCTTTCTTTTACTAAAAGCAGCTCCAGAAGTATTTAATTATTAACAGAAAATTGGCTTTAAACAGCAGGTTGGCACTCACTGATATGCAAATACTAGCACCTATTAACCCAGTTAATCCAGCGTAGTAGTTCCCACCCTCTTCTCCTTGTCACCATATGTGCTATGTGTCATAGCTTCCTCCAGATAACTCCATGTGTGCAGGACATCATGGTGACCTGCATTTGCATACTAAAAGGCTAGGATGGGAGGACCACATTTTTCATGGGCTACAAGAATGGCACACCTGGTCAAACCAATTCCCTGGACTCTATGCAAATCAGACACTGCCTCCTCCATCATGCTAATACAACTGACTGCCTTGCACTGCACACAGAGTGTTTGTCTCTCCTCAAAGCACCCTCCCTCTGTTTCTGTAAGGGGGGAGTTTTTTTTCATCTTCATTGCTTATTGAACTCTCTGATCCTGAAAATCACTTTACGTATTCCTTGTCATTTATCTAATTACTGCAAGACAAGGGACCCTGGTGTTTCTCCAGTCATCAGAGCTGTATCATTTTTGGTGCATTGCCTGGGAATCCAAGGTGCAACATTTATTGGAGCAGTGAGTATAGGAGCATATTCTTTCACTTTTATTTCTGAGGCTTGTTTTTTTAAAGACCCAGATATGAGGCTTGCTGTGGAGGACTTAGTCAATCTCCAAGTACTCACAGGGTGCTAGGAATGTTGACTCCATCCAAGTTAGTCTTCTTTCACAGGGAATCCTCAACATTTTGCAAAAATGAGAAAAGTTTTTAGGCAACTGAGAATTTCTGGCCAGGGTATACCCTGGTATTATTCAAAGGCTTCTGGGCTGGCCCCCATCCTCTGACAGCCTACTTTGGGTTTTGGCAGAGAATCCCTGGCTATACTGTCAAAAAACTTTCCTTCTTTTTCTATCTGCAGTCTCGTGTGTGTGTGTGTGTGTGTGTGTGTGTGTGTGTGTGTGTGTGTGTGTGTGGAAGGTGTGGGAATTTAGTAATTGGGAGCATAGCTTAAGAATTCCATTGTAATTTTCTAGAAGCAGCCCTCCCCCCAACAGTGAGCATTTCTCTTTCTCTCTCTCTCTCTCTCCCCCCACCATCTCTCTCTCTCTGTCTCTCTCTCCCTGCCCTAGGGCTAGAGAGCACATAGTATTTCTTAGCAAACAGAATTGTCTAATGGAGATATCTTCATGAGGCACTTTTTTTTTAATGACAACTCTGCAGTTTTCTTTCACATCACTAGCAATCAGGCCCTAAGCCCCTTCAGTGACTGGGAAAGTTTTGCTTTTGACAGTTAGGAGTTAAATGTCTTCCATAGCCAAATTTTAGTCTCAATACTGTCCCATCAGCAGGAAAATCACCACTAGGTCCCTGCATCCCTTTAAGCACCTATTCTGTCTCTGAAAACAGTACTTAATAATAGAAACAGGAGGCAATCTAGCATATTCCCTCCATTAAAGACTTCCCTTTTATATAGTGTTTTCTAAATCCATTTTTTGCAGGGGGAGGTACACAGGTCACACAAGTTTAGGAAGTCAAAGACAAACAGGCAGACGACTAGGGCTATGTGGGTAAGCATGACTAGGACCAGAAGTCTAGTTTCTCTGGTGCCATGTCTTAGAGAGTCATACCTGCAGCCATGGGTGGCACATTTAACAGGGTGCCAGAACCTAGGAACTAGGGAGAGAAAATGGTCAAGGGGACACCCCCACTGTTTTTTTCTCCACTCTGGGTGTCACATGCAGAAGAAAAGGAGACTAAATAAATGCCTTCTCTCACTTCTCATTTTAGATGGGTAACAGACTGTCTTCAGCATGCACTCCTCTAGAGGGTATTTTAAAGCACTGGGACTCCTTCAACCATGAGACTTCAAAGAAAAAGTGTCTCATATTCGATTGTACAAGGGCATGGCCTTCCTACCATTTTCAGGACAGACAAACCTGGCCGGCTAGGGGAGCCCTGATTTTAATATTACACAACAGTTAGATCTTTTATGCAGATAAAAAGACAAATGGACTGAGGTCACCTATATACAGACTTTCTTTGTCCTGTGAGACAACCCAGACCTTTACAAGTTCTATAAAATAGACCCAGTTCTTTTAGCAGTCATGGCAGGTATGCCCATAGGGAATAGTTTCCCACAGCTAAAGCAGGTTCCAGAGGAACAATCTGAGAGAGCTACTGAATGTCCCAACCTTTTCAGTTTCCCTTCAATTGTAGCATCAGCTCCTCTACCTCCACTCTCTCCAGTATTATCTACTCTCCCTGTTTCACTCTTACATCTGCAAGAAATACCAAATGGGAATACTGCCATGAAGGTTCAAATTCTCTTCTCATTACAGGGCCTTAAGCAAATAAAGGCAGACTGAGGTCAATTTTCTAATGACCCCTATAAGAATATAGAAATTTTCCAAAATTTAAGACAGGTGCTTGACCTCACATGGAGAAATGTTATGTTGCTCCTAAGTCAGTCCCTCACTCCAGCTGCAAAACAGGCAGTTCTCCAGGCAGCAAAAAAATACAGAGATGAGCAACATGCCTCCTATAGCAGACCAAGGTGTAAAAAAAGGAGATAGGGAAGGTGAGGAGGAAGTTGAAACTCCATTCCCACTAGGAAAAGAAACAGTTCCAGGAGACAATCCTGATTGAAACCCCAATAACTCAGGAGATGAATACAAAAGGAAGAACTTTTAAGTGGCATATTAAAGAGCCTACAAATAAAACAGAGCCAAACCTCTTAATTACTCTAAACTTTCCACAATAGACCAAAACCAGATGAGAATCCCACAACCTTTATGAAAAGGCTGAGAGGGGCACTAATAAAACACACCTCTTTATCCCCTGATTCAGTTGATGGACAGCTTATCCTGAAGGACAAGTTTATCACACAGGCAGTTTTCAATATTAGAAGACAACTACAGAAGCAAGCTATAGGACCAGATCGTACCCTAGAAAGTCTCCTGAGAATAGCCACTTTTGTCTCTTACAATAAGGATCAGGAGGAGACCCAAGAAAAGGAGAGAAGATACAAGAGAAGAACAGAAGCTCTAGCAGCAGTGTTGTAAGCATGCAAAGTCCGGGATCCATGGGGTGCATCCACTAGTTGTTATCAATGTGGCATATCAGGTAATTTTAAGAAGTAATGCCCATGCAACAAGACAAAACCATCTTGACCCTGTTCAATATGTGGCAGAGATCACTGGAGATAGATGTGCCCCAGGAGATGAAGGTCACTGGGTTCAGAAACAGTCTCATAGGTTGTCCAGCAGGACTGATGGGTCCTGGGGCTCAAACCCCCAGCTCCAATGACTCAGACTGCTATTACAGCACAGGATCCCTGAGGATTCTGGAAATTAAAAGAAGAAAGGTAGATTTTCTTCTGGATGGTGGAGACAGTCTCTCTTTTCTCTCTAATCCAGGCCTCCCCTCTTCCCACAGGATGACCTTATAAGGTGTCTCAGAGAAAGAAACTCTAACCTGATATTTTTCTCAACCCCTTAGCTGGAAATGGTGGGGACTTTCTATTTTCACCTGCCTTTTTAATTATGCCTGAAAGTCCCACTCCTTTATTAGAGATATTCTAGTTTACATGGGGGCCAGCATCCATGTAGCCCCATAACAAACTATTTGCTTCCCCCGATGGAAATTAACATTAATTCAGAAGCGTTGGCAACTGAAAGAAGAAAAGACTAAACTATAACCACTAGGCCAGTTCAGATGTGTCTTAAATATCTCACTTCTTTTCTTAAGCAGAGACAGTATCCCCTAAGGCCAAAGACTAGGAAAAGGCTAGAAGCCATTATTAATAACCTAAAGGTGCAGAACTTCCTTAAACCCTGTAATAGCCCCTGCAACACCCCACTATTAGGACTGCAAAAGCCCAGTAACAATGGAGGCTAGTTCAGAATCTTCACCTCATTATGATGCTATAGTTCCAATCCATCCAGTGGTACCTAATCCCATACCCTGATAACTCAAATACCTGAGGCAACTAATGCCTTTTTCTGCATACCATTAAATCCTGACTTTGAATACCTGTTTGCCTTCAAAGATTCCTTTGGCCAAACTCCCCAGTTATCATAAATGGTGCTGCCTCAGGGATTTCAAGATAGTCCTCATCCATATGGACAGGCAGCATCAACAGATCTCTCTGAATTCTCCCATCCTCAAATTAGGATGCTGTACATTGATGATATTCTGCTACCTGTACAAACTGAGAAAGCTTTGCAGGAAGGCACTAAAGCTCTTAACTTGTTATCTAGCAGAGGATATAAAGTTTCAAAACCCAAGGCCCAGCTTTGCAAAACCTCAGTGAAGTACCTAGGTTTAGTGCTGTCTGAGGGGACCAGAGCATTAGAAGAAAGGATTAAGCTCATTTCCTCCTTCTCCCTCCCCAAAATTCTCAATCAACTAAGAGAATTTGTGGGGGCATTAAAGGATTTTGTAGGCGATGGAAATCTGGGTATGGTGAAATAGCCCATCTGTTACATAACATCATAAAAGAAACTCAGAGAACTAAAATGCATCTTTTAACCTGAGAACCTTAAGCTCAAAAGGCCTTTTCCCAGCTAAGACAAACAGCTCTCAGTCTTCCTGTAGAGATGGCCTTCCAGTTGTATGTATCAGAAAGGAAGAAATGGCCCTGGAAGTTTTAACACAGGCATAAGGACCAGCTCAACAGCCAGTGGGTTACCTAAGTAAAGAACTTGATTTGGTGGCTAAAGGATTACCAGCATGCCACCAAGATATTGCCTCCATGGCTCTACTATTCCCAGAAGTCTCCAAGTTAACCCTAGGAAATGATTTAACTGTTTACACCCAACATAATATGGCAGAACTACTGTACTCTGGGGGAGAGTTTGGCTAATAGAATGCCAACTCCTTAAATTTCATGCCCTGCTGAGTTAGAGGATTTCAACATCCAATTTAAGACTTGTTTCTTGCCTAAATCAAGCCACCTTCCCTCCCAAGGAAACTGGAAAACCTAAGAATGACTGTGAACAAGTCATAATATAGACCTATGCAGCCAGGGAAAATCTCAGGGAAACTCCCCTAGAGAACCCAGAATGGATCATCTTCACAGATGGAAACTCTTTTGTAAAATAAGGAATCCATAAGACAGAACATGCAGTAGTCACTCTAAATGACGTCAATGAAAGTGAGTCTCTCATTCCAGGCACAAGTGCTCAATGAGCTGAGCTAATAGCTCTTACAAGAGCAACTGAATTAAGCAAAGGCAAGGTAGCTAATATTTACACTGATTCCAAGTATGCTTTCCTGGGTCTCTATGCTCATGCTGCCATTTGAAAGGACAAGCATTTTTTTAATGGATTCCTAGAAAATATCACTGGGAAATTTAGAGGTTAATTCAGTTTTCCTTCCACAAGAAATAGTAGTGATGCATTATAAGGAACATCAAAAGGGAACCAAGATGAGGTAGCCAAAGGAAATAGATTAGCTTATCAGGCAGCTAAGTCAGTGGAAAGGAAGTGTCAAGACATCAACACACTTCAAACCCCTCTAATCTGGGAAGGCTCCATAAGAGAAATTAAACCTCAGTACTCCCCTACAGAAATAGAATGGGCTACCTCTCAAGGGTATACATTTCAGCACTCAGGTTGGGTACAGTCAGAGGATGGGAAACTCCACTTGCCAGCATCTAGCCAGTGGAAAGTCCTTAAAATCCTTCATCAAGCTTTTTACTTAGGAAAGGATAAAACTTATCAATGTGCCCAGAGATTGTTTGCAAGACAGAACTTACTAAAAACAGTCAAGCAAGTTGTTAATGTTTGTGAAGTCTATCTTTAAAACAATCTCCTGAACAGGCAACTCCTTCTTTTTCAAACCCAAGGAATAGGAAGTTATCCAGGGGAAGACTGGCAGCTGGACTTCACCCACATGCCAAAGGCAAAGGGCATTCAAAACCTGCTGGTATGAGTAGATACTTTCACTAAGTAGAGGCATTTCTATGCCATACAGGAAAAGTATCTGAGATAATAAAAGTGTTAGTTAATGAAATAATTCCCCACTTTGGTCTACCTAAGTACCTTCAAAGTGATAATGGACCCTCATTTAAGGCACCTGTCACACAAGGGGTCTCAAAAGCACTAGCTGTAAAATATCATCTCCATTGTGCTTGAAGACCCTATCATCAGAAAAGGTAGAGAAAATTAATAATATTATTATCAAGAGACACCTCAGAAAATTATACCAAGAAACTCGCCTTCCTTGGGTCACTATTCTTCCTATGACCTTACTACAAATAAAAAATACTCCTTTCAAAATTAGGTCTTAGTCCTTTGAGATGCTATAATGACAAACTTTTCTTACCAATGATCTTCTATTAGATCAGGAAACCTCTGTGCTAGTTAAGCATATAATCTCTTTGGCCCAACCTCAGCAAATGGAACCACCTCTGTGTAACCCAGGAGATTTGGTACTGGTAATGGTTGTCCTTTCTCTCTATCACTTCCTACGCCCAAGCTGAGAAGGGCCTTACACTATTCTTTTTTCAAGCCCCTCATCAATAAAAGTTATAGGAACTGACTCCTGGATACATCACACTTAAGTCAAAGCCTGGAGAGCTGAAGGAGCAATCCCTGACAGCCCAGAAGGATGTCCTGAATATCAATGTGAAGAAATAGGAGATTTAAAGCTGAAAATCACAAAAGATAAGTAACTGAGAACTCCTCATCTTAATCTCATCCCTACCCACAAAAATGCTTTTTGTAGGAATGACGGAAAGTATTTAGTCATTCTCTTTTTGAGATTTGTTGCCAAATAGAACTTCTTTTTCATGGAAATTATTTATTACATCACCCTTGTGGGAATTGTTATACTTACTCTATTATTTCTAGTAGGACTATATACAGTAGCATCTCAGGGTGGAATATCAGACAAAGAATCTCAATTACTGTAGCAATTTTCTTAATTATGCTTATAGCAGGAATAACAGTTACTAACGGAAAGTAAACATAAGTGTTTTACTATCACTAAATCCAGTAGGACTTTTTTATCAGACTTAGTAATACATCACACCCTATAGCTCCTACAATAACAGCCATGGCCCATTTGTACAACAAGATTAATTGTTGGGTCTGTCCTAAGCAGTTTGCTCAGTTCAATGACACTAAGGAAACTTTCAATGACCCAGAACTCACCATCTTAGGATTCCCTTTGTTAGTTTTACCTTTAACCCTTAAAGACTTATCAGGCATTAATGGGACATAGTATGGGAGCATTTTTTACTGGGCAACTAAGTCCTCTCAGGAGAACACTCTGCCCCTACTGCCAAAGAACATTCTCCCCAAAGATAAGCCTCACACCTTTAGGCTGGGAAAAGTTGACCAAGTAATAACAAATGTCTCCCTCTGCTTTAAAAGCAGTGAGCAAGGACCATCCTTGGGATGTTGTAAAATCACACTTGTAACTGCTGATAGCTCAAAGATTAGGGGAGGAAAACACTACTGGGGAGATCTAAAAAGATCAAAAATCCTAATGGAGAGGCTTTCAGAATCTAGCCACTTCTTCTGGTTGAAAGTCCCAATGGGAGTGGCATGCTCCAAGTAACCACCTTAACTACAATGTAAAGAATAACACATGAGCCTTTCCAAACATACCTCTTCATGGAGTTCCAGATCCTTGTATGATGTTTGCTAACAGTAGTGGCCTACAAATCTGTGGGATAACCAGAGACATCTGAATATCCCTTGCCACAAGGATCCTCTGAGATATTGTTCAAGGTATATATGTCTCTAATTTTTTTAAACTCCATTTGTCGGGTGGACCCTTCTCACTTGGCATGTCAAATCCAAATGGCATCATAAATGACTCTCCTAAATATGGATATCCTTATCCCAAGGATGCCCCTATTATATGTAAAGTAGGGAAACTTCTAAGATAGGACAAAATTCTGCCAGTGTCTCACAAGCCACAACTTATAACCATTGCTTCAATAAACAGGGCTATTTTTTCTTTAGGGCACCTGGATACACTGAATCCTTTCAAGACATTGGAAGGGAATTTGTACTATACTAATTCAGCTACTATACTAGTAGTTCCTGATTTATTATTTTTAAATTCCTCCAAGATGGCAGCATCATCTAGGGACATTCCTAACTTAGCTTCTTTTCTAAAAACTGCACTATATCAAATAAACTGGACAAAGAGATATATCATTTCTAATTCCCTCATATGGTGGTTTAACTGCAAGGGCAGACTGGGGAGGGCATGATAATCACATCTTAGAAAAAACATGAGAGGTCGGGCTCAAGATGGCGCAGTGAGAACAACCCAGGATTGAAGCTCTCGGTGAACGCACGGAGGGTGAGTCAGGGCTGCATTTCCAGCCGGATTTTTGTTGCTCACAGAACGGGGACGGGGACAGGACACCAGCA
>CAUYOR010037595.1:0-15123 GCA_963573925.1 Callimico goeldii | reverse complement strand
TTTTTTTTTTGGACTTTTTTGTAGAGACAGGGTTTCATTCACCATGTTGATGTGGCTGGTCTTGACCTCCTGACCTCAGGTTATTCACCCGCCTCAGCCTCCCAAAGTGCTGGGATTACAGGTGTGAGCCACTGCACCCAGCCTAAATACACATATATTATTTAGTGATGTAGAAATGTGAAATTTCCCTTAGCAGTTAAGTAGTTTAATAGTTTAGTTATTCTTGCACTTAAGATAGTAGCAAACACAATACCAGCTGTGTGCCAGTCTAAGACCTTTACGTATAATAATTTTATACTCACACTAACCCTATTAGGTAGGTATCATTTTTTTCCTCCTTTTTATTGTAAAGGAAGCCAAGGCAGAGAGTTTAGTAACTTGTTCAAGGTCATGCAACTAGGAGCACCAAGACTGGAACTCAAGAAGTATGTTTCTGGATTTGAACCTAGGCAATACTGGCTCCAGAATCCTGCTGTTAATCGCCATAGTGCTTCTCAGAATCTTCAGACTTATTAAAAGTTTCACTATCTTGGAACTTTATTTTTATTTATCAAGGATAAAAAATTGGCTTTTTTTAGGAACTTCATGTGTATGTCTACCAGGATTTCAGATGATCTCTAATAATGGAGGACCTGCTATTATTTGTAAAAAGTGCCCAGACAACATGGTGCGTATAATTTATTTTAAAATAACTGTAAAAAGTAATAATTTAAGTGACTATTTTTCAAACTATAATTTAATGTCTACTCTGTTTCCCCACAGACTTTAAAATTATTATGCTAACTTTATTTTTATCAGAGTAAATTTTGGGAGATCAGTGAAATTTTATTCAAACTTGGAAAAATCAGAAATTTATTTCTTTTAAAATCTGAAATTAAAAAAACCCACAAAGCTGTAAAAATTTAAGTTTTTCGTTTTACTTGTAGAATAACTTGGTTATAAAGAAAATTCGATGGATAAAGCATATGTAGAGCAGTTTAGGATGTATGCAGTTTGGGATGTGTATATTCTTTGACTGGTGTAAATGGAGTTCAATGTGTAAGACCCACCATGTCAATAGTTTATATGATTACAGATGTTCATAATGATATCTAAGGTATAATTATTTCATGAAATACCAATTGCATTAATAAATAGGTTAAATAATGTCCGTTACTGTTTTGTTAGTAATTTCATCATTGTAATTTTTGAAAAATTAGTGAATTAAGTTACTATATATAATTTTCAATCAACATAAATGTATTTTTCAATCATTTTGGATAATTAAGAGTCTCTGTGTAAGTTCTGACATTTACAGCAGTGTTTCTTCTCATTGTCACATAAAACAATTCTGGGAATTTAATATGAAGTTGTCAATTATCCCAATTTACAGGATCTGATTATCATTTTGATATTTATTTTATATCTTTACAAATACTGATCCTAGCCGAATTACCCATGGTAAAAAGCTGTTAATAAAAAGTGATCCCACAACAGATTTCTTTTTCAGTGACGTTGTTTAAGTTATTGTAATTTTAAAATTGTCCTATATAGGCCAGGTGTGGTGGCTCATGCCTGTAATCTCAGTACTTTGGGAAGCCAAGGCTGATGGATCATGAGCTCAGGAGTTCGAGACCAGCCTGGCCAATATGGTGAAACCCTGTCTCTACTAAAAATACTAAAATTAGCTGGGCATGGTGGCGCATGCCTGTAGTCCCAGCTTCTTGGGAGGCTGAGGCAGGAGAATCACTTGAACCCGGGAGGCACAGGTTGCAGTGAGCTGATACATTGTGCCACTGCACTCCAACCTGGTGACAGAGCGAGACTTTTATCTAAAAAAAAAAAACTTTACTAGTACAAGCCATAAATGGATAGAAGAAAATATTCTCATAAATCAATTTTAACAACTATGTGTATAATTTATATTTCATAAAATTCACACATTTTGAATCACCTTTGTTGGCCAGACTGGTCTCAAACTCCTGACCTCAGGTTATCTGCCTTCCTTGGCCTCCCAAAATGCTGGAATTACAGATGTAAGCCACTGTGCCTGGACTAAATTTTTTTTATGTATTTGAATTTTTAAAAAGTAGAATAATGTTTTAGACAGGTAAGATTAAACTGTTAACTGACTATTGATTCAATCTTTTTGTGTTGTGTTGTGTTTTATATTTGCTTTTTGTTTTGTTTTGTTTGTTTTGTTTTGAGTTGGAGTTTCGCTCTTGTTACCAGAGCGAAACTGGTGTGCAATGTCGCGATCTCGGCTCACCGCAACCTCCACCTCCTGAGTTCAAGCAGCTCTCCTGCCTCAGCCTCCTGAGTAGCTGGGACTACAGGCGCACGCCACCATGCCCAGCTAATTTTTGTATTTTTAAGTAGAGACGTGGTTTCACCATGTTGACCAGGATGGTCTCTATCTCTTGACCTCGTGATCCGCCTGCCTTGGGCTCCCAAAGTGCTGGGATTATAGACGTGAGCCACTGCGCCGGGCCCTTGTTTTATATTTGTAAATGGAAAAACGAAATGACAAATAATTATGAAATTAGGCATCCATTTGAATTAAAGATCCTGAAGAAGAGAACTATTATCCAGAGTTAATCCTTTAATAGTTGTCAGGACATAGTAATAATATAGAGCTTAATTTTGGAATATAAGCATGAATTATCTCTCCAGGGAATTTTTATGTGGCTTATATATGTATGACTTATTTGAATATTCACTTCAGTTATATACTCTTAGGGCATTTTGAACTTACATGATTAAGGAAAAGAAAGTTAATTTAAAAAGAGAAAAACATTTTTTTCTTTTAATTTAGAAAGGTGTTACTGAGGATGGCTGGGACTGCATTTCTTGCCCTAGTGGCTTAACTGCAGAAGGAAAATGTCACTGTCCCACTGGTCATATTTTAGGTAAGAATTAGATTCCTTACGAAAAAGTAGTGATAAATCTTCATTTGTGTGTGTGTGTGTGTGTGTGTGTGTGTGTGTGTGTGTGTGTGTTTTGAAAAGGGCATTGATTTAAATAGTTAGGTGTTTACTTAATATTTTTGCAGCTCAAGCAATCCTCATGTCTCAGCTTCCTGAGTAGCTAGGACTGTACACATACACCACTGCAGCTGGCTAATTTTTAAATTTTTATTGAGACTGGGTCTTTATGTTGCCCAGCCTGGCTTTGAATACCTGGCCTCAAGAGTTCCTCCTGCCTCAGCCTCGTAAAGAGTTGGGATTATAGCCATGAGTCACTGTGTCCAAACTATGCACTTAAGTAAGAGAAAAAAATATTTATCATTGGAAAAGAAAAGGTAGGCCATAGTCCCTGTACTTTGGAAGGCCAAGGCAGGTGGATCGCTTTAGCTCAAGAGTTCGAGACCAGTGTAGGCAACATGGTGAAACCCTATCTCTACAAATTAAAAAAAAAATCATTCGGGTACAATGGCACACGCCCGTAGTCTCAGTTACTCAGAGGTGAAGGTGGGAAAAATCACTTGAGCCTGGAAGGTGAGGCTGCAATGAACCGAGATGGCGCCACCGCACTCCAGCCTGTACCACCTGAGACCCTATCTCAAAAAAAAAAGTTAAAAAATCATTGTTTTCAGTTGATTTGATAGTATGTTTAAAACACCCAAGAGAATGACTAAAAACTAGTGCAGTGGCTCATGCCTGTAATCCTAGCACTTTGGGAGGCTGAGGTGAGCGGATCATGAGGTCAGGAGATTGAGACCATCCTGGCCAACATGGTGAAACCCCATCTCTACTAAAAATACAAAAAAATTAGCTGGGCATGGTGGCACATGCCTGTAATCCCAGCTACTCAGGAGGCTGAGGCAGGAGAATTGCCTGAACCCAGGAGGCAGAGGTTGAGGTGAGCCGAGATGGCGCCATTGCACTCCAACCTGGGTAACAAGAGCGAAACTCTGTCTCAAAAAAAAAAAAAAAAAAAGAAAGAAAGAACTTCATGCCCACATGAGGGCTGTCCTGCAGTGGAGAAAGATCACTTGTTTCAGTGATTCTGTAATTTTTTTTTTTAACAGAAGACAACCACCTACAATTGAGAATTGGCTCCAAGTCAGTTTGAAAGACACACAAGAAAAGTATTCTCTTACATTTTCACTTAAAAAAAAAAAAGGAGGGGGGATTCCTCAGGTTTGTGATGGACCTTAGTCACTACTTTTTGCAGCAAATAACTTTAAAAAAATAGCTTTCTCAAGGTAGAATTGATCTACAATAAACTGCACATATGTAAGTGTACAGTTCAATGTGTTTTGACATAGGTATTCATTCATTCATCACCACAATCAAGATAAGAAACATGTCCAACACCTTTCAAAGCTTCCTTGTGACCCTTCTGTATTCCATCCCTCCCGCCCCATGCCTCCTCCACCTGCCTCTCCAAGGCAACCATGGATCTGCTTGCAGCAAATGGCATTGCATTTCTTCAGAAAATCAAAATTTCCCCAAAAGGATGAGAATTTTCTAGCTCTTGGGATATGGAAGGGAAGTCCCCTTCAGAAGCCCAGAGTAACTGTTCGCAGTGGTATCACCGTAGGAGGAAAGGGCTAGCCTCCAGGGAGGGGATATTGAGATATGTAAATCCTGGTATTTTTTTTTTTGAAGGTTAATAGCATGATTTCATATCTCATCTTATATTTTGATATTCTGTAGTTGGAATCTACTAACCCAAATTTATTGGCCAGTTCTACAATTACTGTGTTAAAGCCAACATCTGTCCTCTGTGAGTGAACAACTCCCTTTTCCCCTACGCTTGTTTCTTGTGCCCAATATCTAACCCCCCTCCTGCTGGTGTCAATCCTGTCTTCACAATAGCCATCAGTTTCAGCCCACTCTTTCCCGTCTTCTGTCATTCCCTCTGGGTGGGCCGAGGGAATTTCTCTGCTGGATTATGATGGATCTGTCAGCCTCTTCACTGATTCACCTGCTTCCATGCTCTCCCTCTTTTCATCCTCTGTGTATCAAGAGAATCTTTATAAAAGGTGAGTCTGATCAGTTTATTTCTCTGCTGTGAATTAACATTTATGATTTTATGTGTGCTCCTGTCTTCCTCTCTAAAGCCTCCCGATGACAGTACCACACCCCACTTGCTTCTTTCAACTAGGAAGGATTATAATAGTGTTACAGAGAGCATTTTAATAATGTACAGAGGGTACAGTGACACCCATATTTCTGCCTAATTCTATCCTCATTTTTTTTCTTTTTATTTGAGATAGTGTCTCACTCTGTCACCCAGGCTGGAGTACAGTGGCATGATCTTGACTCACTGCAACCTCTCCCTCCCAGAATCAAATAGTTCTCATGCCTCAGCCTCTCAAGTAGCTGGGATTATAGGCATGTGCCACCTCACCTGGATAATTTTTGTATTTTTAGTAGAGACAGGGTTTTACCATATTGACCAGGCTGGTCTCGAACTCCTGGCCTCAAGTGATCTGCCTTCCTTGGCCTTTCAAAATGCTGGGATTACAGGTGTGAGCCACCATGCCGGGCCTTCTACTTCTACTTCTTCCTTGCTTCTGTCCTCATTTCTTAACACTCACCTCCCAACCAGACCAAACAGCTAGATGGTCCCTGAAGGCACCATCCTCTCTACCTCTGTGCCTTTATGCCTGCTATTTCCTCTGCCTGAAATTATCCTTCCTATTCCGGAAGATGTACATGTCGTACCTCCCTCCTTTGCAACATTCTTATTGCAACTGTAGCCTGACCAGCATGGACAGTCGTATTTTGATTGGTCACTAATATCAGGTGGGCAGGGATCATCTCTATCTTTCATCACAGAATGCTTAGCACATGTGCTTGCTCATGGAATGAAACAATGCAATGTCTTCTCCCTAAATAGGTATCTAATAATCTTTAGGACAGTGTCATTGGCGAGGTGGATTTGATGAGTCAGAAATCACTGGTACTCGGTAGAAGGTATTTGTAGCCTGACACAGTGTTGTTTTTTCCCTGCCAGGAGCTCTCTTCTCCCAGACTGTGAGCTGCCTCATGCCCTTACTTTCTTCAGACCCCTTCTTCTTGATTCCCAAGGCATTCTTTGACTACTCCATATGAAATAGTAGCCACCCACCTCAGCAATCCCAATTTTCCTCTAGCTTGCCTTTCCTTACTCCTTTGACTTTATTGCCATCTGACCTACCATGTGCTTATTTGCTTATTTGTTTAATGTCTGCTTATTTATTACTATTAGAGTGTAAGCTCCTTAAGGGCAGGGATTTTTCTGTTTTGTTTCCTGCTGCATCCTTAGTGCCTGGTACAGTGCCTGATACATTATGTGTATGTGTTCAATGAACAAATGTGGAAAGAGAACAGTGCATGCTACCGAAGGACAAGGCTATGCATTTCAGTTTCCCAGGGTTTATTCTCCGTATGATAGAACTCATTAAATAGTGGCTTAATGGCAGAAACGGGTCACAGGAACGGTTTAGGGAGTTCCAAGAATGAAAATAGCTTCCCTCAGCCTCAAGCAATATAAAAAATATATTTTAAAAAAAGGTTATCACCATGCGTCTCGAAAACCAATAATATATGTGAAGAAAAAATATCAGAGCAAACAAAGACAAAGAAAAGGAGAGAGAGAGAGAGAGAGAGAGAGAGAGAGAAAGATGCTCAATCACACCAACTTTTTGATGCTACCAGCAGAAAAAGCTGAGCTTTTATCTTAAGAAGCAAGCCCAAGGGTTATGCATGATTTCACTAAGGTTCAGCTCAGTCTCACAAGAGAGTTGGGCAGGTGAATTATGGGCTGAGGTCTTGGCTTGAACCCTCAATTAGCCTTAGGGCCCAGGGCAAGCCACTTTCTCCTTCTGGGCCTCAGCTTCTGCCAACAAGATAGTGAGGGAGTTGGTGAAGACTGATTTCCAAGGTCTCTTCCACCCATGATGTTCTATGACTCTGTATCTTGACAAGGGTTTTAATTTGCCCTCATTAATGAAGAGATTCAATTAACCAGGACGTTAAATTCCCTGAGTGTTCTGGTTAATTGGATCTTTACTGAAATAGCTTCTAAATCTTGTTTACTACATTAAAAAAATAATATTTTTGCATTAATTTCTACCTGCAGGGAATACAAAAGCATTGAACTGTCACAGCTGAAAATTTCTCTAGAAGTTATTCCTTAAATCAGAGTTTTCAAAACATTTTGACAGTGACCCACCCTTAAAAAAAAGCACACTTTTTCATCACACACACGTACACATGGTAACAAAGGTTTTGTGAAATAATATTTAACTTTACCATAGGATACAGTGTTGATATTTTATATTCTATTCAGAAAGGCTATTCGATCCACAAGTTGATTCCATGATCCGGGGTTTGAAAAGCACAGCCCTACAGTTCCACAGGAGTCCAGTTGCCCCTCATGGACCTCTTTGCAT
Source organism: Callimico goeldii (assembly GCA_963573925.1). Taxonomy (NCBI): domain Eukaryota; kingdom Metazoa; phylum Chordata; class Mammalia; order Primates; family Cebidae; genus Callimico; species Callimico goeldii. Next base: position 7,757 of record CAUYOR010037595.1, on the reverse strand, counting down.
GTCTGAGGGGGGCGCCAAATGCCCAAGACATCCCAGGACTGTCATGTTGATATCTGAGGACATTGTAGCTTCTTAATTGGCTTCACATTCTAATTCACACACTTTGAAATGTCTTAGGCATTGCCTGAGAAGTGCTCCTAAGCAGCACAGTGGAGAGAAACGAGCACTAGACGAGAGTTTCTGACTTCTGGTCTGGGTTCTGTTACGATGTGGCTGTGTGACTTGGGATAATCCAGTTAACCTCTCTGAGCTTTAGCTACCTTCAAACATGGGAAGGCCTGACATATCTAGGTGCCCCTCTACTGTACCCCCTGTGATCAGGCAACTCAAGAATAATTGCCGTTTTCATCTAGGGATGGGGAAGAGGATGAACAGCTGATCTGTCCCATCCTCTGTGGGCGTGAGGAGAGGGACTGGAATTGTGCTCTGTGTCCACTTTAGGTGGGACTGGCACAGATGAAATGCCCATAAAAGGCTTTTGATTTCTGTGGCAAAATGGTTTTACAGACCCACCCAGATTTAAAGAATGATTTCTGGACTAAATATTCCCTGGGAGAGTCCTGCTGTTTCTCAGAGCTTCTCATGTACTCCTTTTTCTCACTTCCTTTTTTTTTTTTTTTGGAAACGGAGTTTTGCTCTTGTTGCCCAGGCTGGAGTGCAATGTTGCGATCTTGGCTCACCACAACCTTTGCCTCCTGGGTTCAAGCAATTCTCCTGCCTCAGCCTCCCAAATAGCTGGGATTACAGGCATGCACCACCACACCCAGCTAATTTTGTATTTTCAGTAGAGATGGGGTTTCTCCCGGTTGGTCAGGCTGGTTTCAAATGCCCAACCTCAGGTGATCCGTCTGCCTCAGCCTCCCAAAGTGCTGGGATTATGGGTGTGAGCCACCATACCTGGCCTCCCACTTCTTTTTATGAGGTAGATCCCTAGCTGTCCCTGGTGGTGTTAACAATTCTTCCTGGAGTTGTGTGTGTTTGGCTGTTTTACCCTGTCCTTATACATGGATGCGGGGAAATAGCCTTCCCGGTGGTGTCAAGTGACACAGAGTGATGGACCACAGTGGGAACCCCTGGGAAAGAGGACCTGGGAAGTCATGAGCTGAGATTAGAGTGGAGGCATATGTGGTTGTGAGGTGCATGCTAGGCAGAACTGTCCAGCCGATACCTGAGCTGCGGCAGGAAACATGGGAATGTCCCTTATGGCAATATGGCAACCTCAGATCTCCTAGTTGCTCATGAGTTTTTGTTTGGTTTGGTTTTGGTTTCAGTTTGGTGTTTCAGTAACATCAATCTGAAGAATTAACAACATTCTCCAAAAATATTTGTAATAACCAGCTTTGCAGTCCGAAGGGCAGCCTTGATTCCAGCTTTCTGCAGCTCGCTAGGCCTATAGTTGGGTGTATTACTCAGTTCTTTCCCAGACGTGAAACAACCATTTCAACCAGCTTAGATAAAAAGGAGAAGCCAAGATGGGGCTGAGAAACCAACACAGCCAGGCCTAGGGACCCAGGGGTCAGGGACCAGGCACTGCCAGATGCTTGCTCCGACTCGTGTCACTGCTCGTCTTCTCTGTGCCTCAACTCTGTCCTCTGTCACTGCAGGCAGCTTCCTCCCAAGGAGGTATGTAGGGCTGCTGCCAGCCCTGGTGAATGACATCATAGCTTTTACACTGGAGACACACTGGCTGCTTTTCTTGGTTCCAGGATGAAAAAGGCTGGGGAGGACTTTGACTTTTACTCACCCCCTGGAAAAATCAACTGGGGAGGTGGAATTCATGGAAGAACATGGCAGCTCCTGAGGTGGATGTGTGGGTTAGGGAGAACACATCATTCATTCATTCATTCATTCATGGAGCATATTTTTATTGAGCAAAACTGAGAGGCTGAGGGGCCAAAATCTTCACTGATGAGGGAGAAAGAGGGCCCAGAGATTGGCAGATGAAGGTGAAGAGAAAAGGTAGAGGATGCCAAGGGCCCTACCAAGCAGCAGAGGTAGGAGAAATTGAGGTGCTTCTTCCAGAATGACATCAGTTGTGCTTTTTTTTTTTTTTTGAGACAGGTTATGTCTGTGTTGCTTAGGCTGGAGTGCAGTGGTGCGATTTTGGCTCATTGATGACCAACCTGTGGTTCCCTGGCTCAAGTGATCTTCCTGCCTCAGCTCTCTGAGTAGCTGGTATTACAGGCACGTGCTACCACGCCTGGCTAATTTTTGTATTTTTAGTAGAGATGGGGTTTCACCATGTTGTTCATGTTGATCTTAAACTCCTGAGCTCAAATGATCAGCCTGCCTCAGCCTCCCAAAGTGCTGAGATTATAGGCATGAGCTACTGGTTCCAGCCCCATTGTTCTTTTGAAAGGAAGTCCTGCTATGAAAAAAGTAGCATTGAACTAAATGGTGAATTGAATGCTATGGCTGCTTTACATCCTGGCTCAAGTTCCTCAGCTTGTTGTAAAGCAGTAAGAGTTTGGGCACCAGCAGTGAGTCTGCCGGCTACACTTTGAGTAGCTCTGCCCAGGGGGAATTCTTGCATGTACACTACAGGAGACATGTATAAGAATGTGCATAATAGCCTTGTTTATAACAGCTAAAAAAGTAAACAACCCAGATATTCATAAATAGTAGAATAAACAAGTAATTTTGGCATAATGGAATCACATATAGCAAAGAAAGCAAATAAACTACAGCTACACCCATCAACATGAACAAATTCCAAAAATACTGTTCGGCAAAGACAGCATATTAAGAAGGCTACAATTGGCTGGGCGCAGTAGCTCATGCCTGTAATCCTAGCACTTTGGGAAGCTGAGGCAGGCAGATCATGAGGTCAGGAGTTCGAGACCATCCTGGCCAATATGTTGAAACCTTGTCTCTACTAAAGATACAAAAAATTAGCTGAGTGTGGCGGTGGGCACCTGTAATCCCAGCTACTCAGGAGGCTGAGGCAGAAGAATCACCTGAACCCAGGAGGTGGAGGTTGCAGTGAGCCAAGATTGTGCCATTGCACTCCAGCCTGGGTGACAGAGACTCCATCTCAAAAAAAAAAAAGAAGGTTACAATTAGCATGGCTTTGTCACACAAAGTTCACAAAAGGACCCATTAAGGAGTATATTGGTTAGGGATCCACAACAGGTGGATTCAAACTGTAAAGCAAAGCCAGGGAATGAGTAACACCTGTGTCAGGTCAGTGGCTTGCCCCGGGGTTTGGGAAGGGAAAGCAAGACACTTGGGAAGTGTGGGCATGGAGCGAGCTTCAAAGGTATTGGCAATATTCAATTCCGTAAGCTAGGTGATGCGGACATGGGCGTCTGGTTTTTATTATTATTCTTTAAGCTGGACATATATGTTATGCACGTTCTTTTGTAATATGATCTATTTCACAATGAAAAAAAATTTAAAGCATATATAGCCAAAAACCAAAGCTCCTCCGTACCCCAATTAAAGGTAGAGTTTGATGTGGTTGACTAGTCTGAGCCTCAAAGGAATTAGGACTGCTCCGGATGTGGTGTTGTACTGGTCTGGGATAGCACCCGGGAGAAAGAAGGGCGGCAAACCACCTCACACTGTCCCCTGGCCAGGGCATTGGCAGCTGGACTGAGAGGCCCTGGTATCCCCAGGACCTCCTGTTCCTATGGCTCTGGGACTGCAGTGTGCCCACTCTATGCCCATTTCTTCCTGCACCACAATCCTCAGGAGTTGACTGGCTTTTTGGAGTGGCCATCACATACTTTATTTCTTGAAGTTTTCCTGTGGCTACCTGCTGAGTAGGAAGCAATCATCCTAACTTTTCATGTTTTTGGCCCCCAAAGCAAGTGCCCCAGCCCATTTGGAGTTAAAAATGTGAAAGTGTTTCGGACCACATCCAAAATCTGGTCATTCTCCGTGTGATTACCTTTTTAGGGAAGGTTTATCATTTGCCTGTTGAAGTTTACTTTAAATTCTGACTGGTTTGCAAACACATTCTTTGATGGCAGCTCTAGCTAGAAATGTTTGGGCTCACCGTGTTCTGGGAAAAACACATTGTCAAGTCTTTTTTTAACCCCTCACGTTAGATGGTTTTTCTTGGCCTGCATTTCAGCGTCCATTAACCTTAGTGTCGTAAGAGCTTAGAGTTAGTAGGAACCTTGGAAGCCACACATTCCAACTTCCCACTCAGTGGGAGAATTGTTCTGAAACTTGCCTGATCACCAGCCTCAGGTAGCTTGCTTTTTAAGGGCATTGCTGTAGGGGCGCAGAGCACCACAGTTTACTAATTCCCCATAACATTTTGCATATAGCTTTATTAATCTTGGAGAATCAGAAAACAGTGTGAGCGATTCCAAGTTTGCTAATTAAATTAAAATGAGCATAGACTCTTATAAAACAGGTTTCAGAGTTACAGAAGGCCTTACATAGTCAAAGACATTTTCACCTACTTAAAATAATCCTACCCTGGATTAGGAGGGACAGAGAGGCAAGGGAGTTGGATACATCATGTGCTTGGAAGGATAAGCAGAGAAGGATCGCTTGGCAGTCCTGTGTGTACATTGTCTTCTGTCCCTTTGTTATTACTTTCTTGCCTCCTTAAAGGCACAGAAATGAAGAACATAGACGTCAGCCTACTGAAGGGCGCAGTACTGGCCTGCCATTCTCCTGCCACCACCCTCTGTCTCCCACCTAATGGTCACTGGATGCCTCTTCCCATTAGTCTGGGCCCACCTCAGTTTCTGAGCCCACCAAGAGATAGTGTGATGTGTGTTAATAGTTGCTCCTGGCCGGGCGTTGTGGCTCACGCCTGTAATCCCAAAACTTTGGAAGGCCGAGGCAGGCCGATCACATCAGGAGTTCAAGACCAGCCTGACCAACATGGTGAAAGCCATCTTTACTAAAAATATAAAAACATTAGCTAAGGGTGGTGACCTGCGCCTATAATCCCAGCTACTTGGGAGGCTGAGGCAGGAGAATTGCTTGAACTGGGAGGCAGAGCTTGCAGTGAACTGAGATTGTGCCACTGCACTCCAGCCTAGGCAACAGAGCAAGATTCCATCTCAAAAAAAAAAAAAAAAGTTGCCCCTTCCATTTTCCACCTGTTTCCTCACCTTTTGTTCTGCTCCAGTAGAGCTTGGAGTCAAGCCGTGATACCAGCTGCCATGGTGGGTAAGTGGGCTTGAGCCTTGAACCATGCTGGGACCTTGGTGGCATGGGCCCCTCAGAGTAAGGGGAGGAAGGCGGCCTGGGAGAGACTGCAATTAACCCATTGGAACAGCAGGGTGGTTCTATTTCTAACCCTTCTCTCATGCAAGCTGAGGAGAGTTTCTGAGCTAAAGAAGGTAGCTGAAGACTTTTTTTTTTAATTGGGGGTAGGAAGCTCAAGCATGAGTGGGGAGAGAACAATGAAAGGTGCTAAGCAAGCTGGGACATACAGGTGCAAGGTCCAGGGGGCTTGCGAAGCTCAGGTAAAGTTAAGTAATGGCTGTGAGAAGGCCTGGTTGGTGGCAGTGGCAGGATGTCTGGGCCACCAGCTGAAGCTCAGGGCAGGCTAGCATGCTCTGCATGCAGGAGCCTCCTTTGAGATTCTGATCCTGCTGTATGGTCCCTCCCCGGATGCCCAGATCTCCTGGCACACTGGGCCCTGGAGAGTGGCCTGGAATGGATACACTCACAGATCTGCCTTGGTCCTGTCTGGCAACTTGAAGGGGCCAAAGGAGGCTGGGACTGACCGCCTGACCTGCTGGGCCTCCTTCAGATCAAATCAACAAATACCTTACTGTGTATCTGTGGGCGAGGGAGTTGTAGGCTAAAGACAAGGGGCTGTGTGGCCAACTGGGAGGGAGATTAGGAAATGGTGATAATGCCATATCATATTAATTATACAGCAGATTACAAAGCTAGAGGAACCACTGCTTCATTAGTCCCTAGGGACATCCATTTGCATGGGCATTTGCATGGGAGAAGGAGCGGGGAAGACAACGTAGGGAGAGAGGAAGTGGGGGAAGAATTTTGCATAGAGAAAAGGCAGTGCCAATCCCTGACTTTGTAGTCCAGTCCAGTGGCAGGTGGCTCCAGGGAAGGACTAAAGGAGCCATTTTCACAGAAAGACAAAGACCACAGCTATCTGCTTAGGTTCCAAAGTAACTTCAGGGATATTGAGTGGAGGAGAGGGTCGTTGTCCTCACCCCGCTGTGTAGCAGAGCATCTCTCTGAGTGTGAGGGCATGCTCCATGTTGGCATATAACTCCATGTTGGCACCTACACCACTGGTGTAGTGGAGCAGCACCCTTGGCATGCACACAGGTGTATCCCCAGAGGGCAGCCTGAGAGTGCAGCACAGAGCATCGGCAGGACTTGAGCGGGATGGGAGGGCAGGAACCAGTGATGTTCTGGGCACATCTGTTATTTTCAGCTGGTTGGCACCAGGCTGGCCCAGCAGGACCTGGAAATACTCTAGTTGTGTTTGTTAGCAGTGTCCTCTTTAGGAGCTTTAATTTCCACCTTCATAACAGCCTTGAAAAATCCCACCCTCCTACATTTTAAATTTCTTTTCTTTTCTTTTTTTTTTTTGAGATGGAGTCTGGCTCTGTCACCCAGGCTGGAGTGCAATGGCGCAGCCACTGCAGCCTCCGCTTCCTGGGTTGAAGTGATTCACCTGCCTCAGCCACTATGCCCAGCTAATTTTTGTATTTTTAGTAGAGAGGGGTTTCACCATGTTATCTAGGCTGGTCTTGAACTCTTGGCCTTAAGTGATCTGCCCACCCCAGGCTCCCAAAGTGCTGGGATTACAGGCATGAGCCACTGCACCCAGTTCCCACCTTTTAAATGTCATAGAACTTTTCTGAGTCTGCAATTACCTTGTTTTTTTCCTTTAGTCTAAGGGTCACCCAATTTTTTTTTTCTGTAAAGAGCCAGAGAGTAAGTACTTTTGGCATTGGGGGCCATGTGGTCTCTGCTGCAACCGCTCAGCTCTGCCACTGCAGTCTGGAAGCAGCCATAGACAATGTGTAGACTAATGAATGAGACTGTGTTCCAACAATAGATTATGTATGGACACTGATACTGGAATTTTATATACATTTTTGCAAATGACAAGACATTCTTTTTGATTTTTTTTCACAAATCCCAAAATATGAGAAACATTTTTAACTTGTGCGGTACAAAGGCAGTCCATGGCCATAGTTTGCCCATCCCTCTGAGGATTGGAAGGGCTCATCGTTTCGCTGGTGCCTAGCACAACGTCTGACATACTGTAGGTGCTCAACAGATATTTGTCGGAAGAGTGAACTCCACTTTGCACACAAGGAGACCATGGCTCAAGAGGTCAAGCAGCTCTCTCAAATGTGGAGTTAGAACTAACGCTTTCATTGTAGTGGAATAGTTTGAAGAGTGAGGTGGATGGCAGCTCTTCCAGCTCTAAGTCCTGCACTCCTTCTACCAAATCACAGCTTTGGCCTTCCCAGAAAACATATTGTCATATGGAATTTCACAAAACTGGGGGTCGGGAGCTGTGACTCACATCTGTAATCCCAGCACTGTGGGAGGCTGAGGCAGATGGATTTCTTGAGGTCAGGAGTTCGAGACCAGCCTGGCTAATATGGTGAAACCCCGTCTCTACTAAAACTACAAAAAATTAGCTGGGCATGGTGGCACGTGCCTGTAATCCCAGTTACTCAGGAGGCTGAGGCAGGAGAATTGCCTGAACCCAGGAGGCAGAGGTTGTGGTGAGCTGAGATCGCGCCATTGCACTCCAGCCTGGGTAACAAGAGCGAAACTCCGTCTCAAAA
>CAUYOR010037594.1:0-15017 GCA_963573925.1 Callimico goeldii | reverse complement strand
GGGACGGAATTTTTCACCAGATACCCAGGCTGGAGTGCAATGGCGCGATCTCGGCTCACCGCAACCTCCGCCTCCTGGGTTCAGGCAATTCTCCTGCCTCAGCCTCCTGAGTAGCTGGGATTACAGGCACGCACCACCATGCCCAGCTAATTTTTTGTATTTTCAGTAGAGATGGGGTTTCACCATGTTGACCAGGATGGTCTCGATCTCTTGACCTTGTGATCCGCCTCGGCCTCCCAAAGTGCTGGGATTACAGGCGTGAGCCACTGCGCCTGGTCCATTCTTCTTAATTGATTAGAATATGATAATTGAATCTTGTCTACTTAAAAATAAAGGCAGTTACTGGGATTGACTCTTGGAATACTATTAAAGATGTTGTAACTTGCAGTCATGGTTTATTGACTAGTGATATTGAAATTAGAATTTACAGTCTGCTTTTTTCAGTACTTAGCAAGATTAATTTTCTTTAAATTTCCAGCAGTAGTTTTTAACCATTTACAAAGTTTTCATGAGATAGCCAGTTTTTACTGGCTCTGCTATAAGGTGTAACAATTGTGAGCCTCTCATCTTTTTAGATTATGTAGACCCCCTTCCCCCATCATGCTTATATCCTCTTCCTTACTATATTAACACATGTTCGGAGAGGAAGGGGTTGGAAAGGAATGGATATCTAGGTCTTAAGGGATAGGGTTGGAAATCAGACTTGCTTGTCAAGACTGGAGGACTCCTCAGATGTTGGCCTAGATGTTCTTGGACTACCATTTTTATTCCCACCACTGTTACATGATATGGCTGGAGATGAATGCAAGTGAAATTGATGGGAGGTAAACGGCAACTAAATTGTGCCCACAGGGTGAGAAAATAAAATCTCATATGGTGGTTGAAAAGTGGGAGGAAGCAAAAGGGACATAGAGGACATTTGGTTGTAAATGTTGCAGCTGTACTGTGTTCGGGCATTTATTCTCCCAACTATGGCTAGCAAAGGCTACTCAATTGCATAACTCCAACAGGCAACGTTCACATAGAATTTGATGTAAGTGATGCAGACTCCCTGGCTCTGAGCCAGAGTTAACAGTCCAGCAATCCTGTAAAGATGGGGTTTTGGCAGGGCTACTTTTCCATACCAGTCCTGACACTTCTTACTTGGTAGAATCTAGAAGCTCAGTGTATTCTGTTGTTGAATCTGAGGCAGCCTAAAAGATAATGATAATAGCAAATACTTATGTAGCACTTAATTCCTGTCAGGAACAGGAAGTGTCTTGCTCAAATTCACACAGCTATTAAATAAATGACAAAGCTGGGAAACCCAGGCAGTGTGGTCCAGACTGTCTACTTTTTCCACTGTCTCACACTATGTTTGCTATTCCTTGTTTTTATTGTCCCCATTGCTTAGTCATTCATTTAGTTGTTAGTCATTAACAAACATTTGTTGAGTATGTACTATGTGCATACTCATAGTACATTAACTTTCTAGGGCTGAAGTACATAGAACCTTCTAGGACTGAAGATAAAGACAAAGTCTTTGCTCTCATGAAACATACATTTTAGTTGAGGGAGAATGACAGTACATAATTAAACATGTAAATTGCGTGGTTTGAAATAACGGTAAGTATTTAGAATAAAATGGAGTGATGGTATAGGGAATGATTGGAGAGTGGGGCTGTCTTAGCTAGGATTATGAAGAAATCCTTCTGAGAGAGTAACACTCTGTTGAGACTTGAATGATGAGAAGGAAGCAGGTATGTAAAGATTAGGAAAGTGGGGATGCTAGGCTGCTAAAACTGTGAAATGGGATCAAGTTTGATATTTACTAGGACAGAAAAGAAAAATAGCATGACTTAAAGCTTAGTGAGGTAGGTAGTAACTTAGTAAGTTGGTAAGGTAGACAGTGAGATCTCAGAGGAATGCAGCAGCAATAGCATTCTAAGTGCGTGGAGTGGGCCAAGTAGGAGATGCTTCTAGGAGAAGAGGTATTTCTTACTGGCATTATTTATTGTTGCCAGCATGCAGAGTTTGGGCAGGGAGCAGTCTGACTGGTTGCAGGCAGTAAGGAGATGCAGTGGGTTGCGTATTTTCTTAAAATGATTTTAGTACATAACTTAAAATAACCGTATCATTAAAGTGCATCATGAAGCATTATGTTTTGTGGCCCACTAGAAAAGTATTTGAAAATTTACTCATTAATGATGATTTATGCTTTAAAAGAGCATTCTGGATGCTATGCAGAAGGGATAAACATAGGACAGTGACCAAGTAGGAGGCAATTGTGTTGGCTTAGAGAGGTGAAAGTGATAGTGGTGAACACAGAGAGAAGTAATTACACTCTAGAAATATATTGATTACTGTTCTTGATGTCAATTTTCTAAGACTAGCACTTTGTAGGGCAAAGGAATAGATGTCTTCTCTCAGTTCTCAGACAGTGACTGTCTAGGTCAAAATTGTCCAGGAATTTGGGTTTTATTGCTTTTGTGATTCTCTCAGACCACACATTTCCCTGGGTACAATCCTTCTGCCAAGATATGTGTTTATGGACAGGATGAAAGATGAACCTCCTCCAGGACTGGCACTGCTCAGCCCTGATGCAGAGGCCAGCCCACTGGGCCCACCTACTTCTGTGTTGATGATGAATTTTCAGGGGCTGATTCTCTTAATTTGACCTAGCTCAGAAGGCAGATGAGTTTGAAGATACAGGTCACTTACTGAACACCTGCTTTTGGCAGTCTGCCAGTAGTTAACTACTTGTTCATTTTTATTTTTTTCCTATTTTGTCTTACAGAGATGTTTAACCTATTACATATGAAAAAATTAATTCATATAGGTCTATACTTGAATGTGTTTTCTGTCACATAGTTTGAAAGCCTCTGATTAAAACACTACATATTTTACATGGTCACTTGTAGTGCTCATTTGAATAATACTGTTACCAATGGAAAATTTTGTGAAGAGTGGGTTCCCTTCCATAGTGATATTGAGCCATTTGCTTTTCCTTTCAAAGACAAGCTTAGAGTCTGTCTTCTAAGTTTTGTACAATATAACATTTATTTGGAGTGCTACAACTCTGTTCTCCTTTGGCATCATAGATGTTAAAGACCAGGAGGTAAATAGTATATGCATGTGGAGACTATTTTACCCGTTTCCTGCATGAGGGTCCCAGCCAGCTGAATTGAGCCTGAGTAGCAATCCCTACAGTCTACTTACATGTCCTCCATGTCTCCTGTGGGAGATTTTAGACATGTTACTTGTGGCATAAGAATTAGTTTGCCTGGAGTTTTTACCTCCTGTAAAGCTGAAGTGGAAGAATAGATAAATCCTTTAAAGTTACCATTTTTTTCCTGCTGTTTTTCCATGTGAGGAACAAAGAATACAAATTAACTTGATATCTTAGCTTTTTAGAGAGAGCTGAAATATTTTTTTTAAAGCATTTTTTCCAGGTATTAAAAAATTTGCAAGACCAATATGAAAGCTTAATTCAGCAGAGAGAGGAAAAATGGATGACCATCAGGATTTTGAGGAATGGTATTTTTAATCATTTTTAAAAAACTGAATATTTCTGTAGAACAGTTCTTTGGTTTTATGCTTTTGATTTGATAGCCTTCTTAAATGTTAAGTGTTATAAAAAGAAGCTAACTTCAGTAATATTGCTTGCTGCTCTGGCAAGAAGTATATACAATATCTTCCTTTCTCCCACTGTGAATAAGCTAAGTGACTGCTAGTTTTAATTTTTTCCCAGTCTTTGTTTTGTTTGGCTCTGCATCGTGGCTCACGCCTGTAATCCCAGCCCTTTGGGAGGTAAAGGCGGGTGGATCACTTGGGGTCAGGAGTTCAGGACCAGCCTGGCCAACATAGTGAAATCCTGTCTCTACTAAAAATAAAAAAATTAGCGGGACATGGTGATGCATGCCTGTAATCCTAGCCACTCGGGAGGCTGATGCTGGAGAATCACTTGAACCCGGGAGGCGGAGGTTGCAGTGAGCAGAGATCTTGCCACTGCACTCTAGCCTGGGTGACAGAGCAAGACTCCGTCTCAAAAAAAAAAAAAATCCAATGTGAAAGACACTTGGTTATTCCTTCAGTCTCAACACTGATTCTTTCCTTCCTCCCTTCCCTTCCCTTCCCTTCCCTTCCCTTCCCTTCCTTCCCTTCCTTCCCCTCCCCTCCTCTCCCCTCCCCTCCCCTTCCCATCCTTCCTCTGTCTTCCTTTTTGTCTCTCTCTCTCTCTCTTTCCCTGTCTTACTCTAGGGAAGCACTGAACTTCTTTTACTTTCTTATATTTGTATCTTTCTTGTTAATAACTTTGAGCTATAAAAGTTTATTTTTGATTAGAATGTTTTTAGTTATTACTGAGAAAATACCTTTTTAATATAAGAATTATAAGAAAATTAAAAACTAATATCAATACAGATTTTTTTTGTTGTGTCTTTTTTTGTTTTAAACATAGTTGTATTTGTCTGTGTCAAATCAGTCGGTTAAACAGGATAAGTTTTATATAAAGAATTATTAAACTGATAAAAATGACTGTAAGATATAAGAAAACTATATATTTTACTCTAGGGCTGAAGGAGGAAGACCAAACTTATAAGGGGCCCCACTTACAAGGCTTGGGGTTCAGACTTCATTGGAGGAGGTATATTCAGCTCATTTAGTTAGTAAAAAAATTCCCTCTATTGGCCAGGCCAGAGAGTTGGTCTGTAGTTCAGACATGTTGCTGTGGTCAACAACATGCAGGGGTGTGCAGAAGGAGTGGCAGCTGTGTGGGAAACCACAGATGGGTAGCCTATACGGGCCTCCAGAGCAAGCAAATTGAGATGTTGATAAGGGCAAGGGCCCTTTAATGTGCCTATGCAGGCAGAAAGCCTTTGGAGTGCTAGATTCTGTCTTGAGAGGGCTGGTTATTCCTGGGCCAGACTTAGGCTGCAACCTTGCTGAGAGACTTGTGTATCTGGACATTGGCTTGGGGCAGCATTCCCCCGATGTCTTCATCCACATGCCACTAATCCACAGCAAAATGAAAACTGCAGAACCCTTTGTCCTACAACTTCTTTTAGCATTTTCTACTGAGAAATCTTAAGATGGTTGTTGCAGTAGAAAGTCTTAAAGGATTTGTGTCCATATGGCAGTGCATATATCGAATGATGAATTGGAGATGAGAGTCATACAGTTGATACCTGGCACAATCATGTTTCTTTTTCCAGTTTATTTTTATGAGAAATTATGTTTATAGTGTTCTATTCATTCTTTGATTCAAGAGGATATGCTATGCATGCACCATGCTAGGTGCTTAAGATTTAATGACAAGGCACCAAGTAAAATTTTAAGTATACATGAAGAATCATTTTATTTAGCTATCACATTCTTGGTTGATACTTCATGGTAGAAAGACATTCTTTTAAGCTTTGAAAGAATAATTGCTTCATATATGAGAGGACTATGTCAAAATAGTATTCTTCACATTAAGATAAAGTTTTGTGGCAGCAACTATTGAAACAGTAGAGGACTTTGAATCAGAAGACCAAGATTCTGGTCTTGGTTGTTAATTAAACATATACAATCTGGGTCTTAGTTATTGTCGGTGAAATTGTGCTGGACTTACTAGATTCAAAATTTTCTCTACCATTTCTAATTACCATTAGAAATTTTCACACCATTTCTACTATACTGTGAGTCTTACCTCAGATTGGAGTTGAAGGTTAGAGTAAGGAAGGCCTAAAGCCTGTCACAGTCTTGTAGGACAGAGGTATAAGAAGAAATAACTAATTTTTTTTAACATATAGTTAAGACGGTTTAAGCAGAATCAATATTGCCAGTAGATTGGATTGAAACAGGTCTAGTGCAGAGAAATACCAAGCTGAACTGCAGTTCTGGATATATTTCCCTGTTTTGTAGAGATATGATTTTGATACAAATTTCTGAGTATAAAATATTTTATTATAAGATGGGATTCTGAGTTAAAAATAGGAGTTGCTTAAAAAACAATGTACAGATGGGAGAAAATATGTGAATCACATATTAAATAAGGGGCTTGTGTCCAGAATATATAAAGAACTCTTATACCTCAACAAGAAAAAGACAACTGGTTTAAAAGGGAAATGATTTGATAGGCATTTCTCCAGAGATGTACAAATGGCCAGTGAGCAGGTGAGAAGATGCTCAGCACAATTAGTCATTAAGGAAATGCAAACAAAACCACCATGAGATACTTCTCAATGCCTGCTAGAATGATTATAATTAAAAAGACCAATAGTAACAAGTGTTGTCAAGGATGTGTACTAATTTGAATGCTAATACATGGCTGGTGGAAACATAAAGTAGTACAATCACTTTGGAAAACAGTATGGCAGTTCCTCAAAACATAGTTACCATATATCAGTTAAACAGAGTTACCTAATGATTTAGCAGTTCTCCTAGGTACATACCCAAGAGAACTGAAAACATACGTCAACACAAAAATTTTTTATCTATTATTTATAATAGATAAAAAGTGGAAACTATTTAAATGTCAGTCAGCGGAGGAAACAAAAATCTGGTAACTCCACATAATGTAATATTATTCTGTTTTTAAAACAAATTAATTTCTGTTTTTTTTTTTTTTTTTTTTTTTTTGCCAACCACTGTGAGCTTAGAAGCTCACGTTGGCCTCAAACTCATGGCCTCGCCTTCGCAAGCGCCAGGACTTTCGGCCGGAGCCTGCAAGCTCAGGTTGGCCTCGAACTCATGGCCCCGCCTTCGCGAGCGCCAGGACATTCGGCCGGAGCCTGCAAGCTCAGGTTGGCCTCGAACTCCCGGCCCCGCCTTTGCAGGCGCCAGGATGTTCGGCCGGAGCCACTTTGGGCCCCACAAATGAAGTTCTGATACATACTACAACATGAATGGACCTCGAAAATATTATGCAAACAAAAAACAAACCCAGATGCAAAAGAACCACCTATTATTTCATTTATATGAAATATCTGGAATAGGAGCAAACTATAGAAAGTAGTGAGTGATTTTTCAAGGGACTGGGGCAGGCAGGAATGGAAGTGACTGTTAGTAGTTACAGGTTTCTTTTTGGGTTGCTGAAAATGTTCTGAACTCTGAATATACTGAAAACCACTAAGTTGTATACTTTAAAAGGGGTGAATTTTATGGTATGCAAGTTATCTCAAGTTGTTTATTTAAAAAATTTGAACCTGAAAAGTTTAAAAAAAAAAAAAGAGCTTAATTTATCTGAGATTAAGCTGCAGTTGGCAGTTCCTAAGTGCTAGCTCCGTATTTCTTTCGAAGCTTTTTAAAAAATTATCTTTGGTATTTAATGTTTACTGTGTTCAATATTTTGACTTTATTTCTTTACACAACTTGTGGTTAACATTTAGGCTACCTGAAGCTGTACCTCAGCAGTTAGGAGTAGTACTAGGAGAGTTTAGATATCTTTCCCCCACCTGGTGTGTTTTTTTGCCTTTATAACACAAGTAGTCATATGTTTATATGTTCAGGGTTTTTCTTACAAGAAAAAATTGGCTGTGTGGATATCTGGGGAGAAGATGCAATAATGTAGATAAAAAGTTAATTTTATATTTGCTTTATGTTTAGTTATGGAAAGATGTTTAATAAAAATAAGAAAATATATAAATGATGTCCTTTCTGAAACTTCTAGAAGGATATTTAAAACTTTTGTCTCTTCATATAAGGTATTCCATTATAATGTTCGTTTTTAATAACAAGTAATTTATATTATTACAGACAGATTTGACCAGTTTTGGGCCATCAATCGGAAACTCATGGAATATCCTGCAGAAGAAAATGGATTTCGTTATATCCCCTTTAGAATATATCAGGTAGGAAGTGACATTTTAAAAAACATTCATTTATGAAAGCCTCAGACATCTTACTTGAAACACTCTAGTCCAGAACTCTGTCTGCATAGTAACTGAACAGTATTTTTTAGGGATTTTCTGAACTGTGTCTTTTAGTGGCAATCAAATCAGATACTGCACTGAAATATCTGACTCATATGCAGTTGGTACTCATTATTTGTAGATTTCATATTGGCAGAATCACATACTTGCTAAAATTTATGTGTAATCCCCAAAGTCAGTACTTGGAGCACTTTTAGGGTCAGAGTGGTGAAAAATTGATTCACCTGATGCTCATTTCCCAGCTGAGGTTGATCAAAGCAAGGCTGTAGCTTCTTGTCTCAGTTGTCATGCTGTAAACAGACCTTTTGTTCGCAGTGTGTATATTTTTGTGCTTTTTGTTAGTG
This sequence comes from Callimico goeldii, assembly GCA_963573925.1. Taxonomy (NCBI): domain Eukaryota; kingdom Metazoa; phylum Chordata; class Mammalia; order Primates; family Cebidae; genus Callimico; species Callimico goeldii. Next base: position 6,781 of record CAUYOR010037594.1, on the reverse strand, counting down.
ATTTTTCTTTTTAGAACAGACCCCAAATGTAGCAGTGAAGTGCTCTTTTTAAACAGAAACACACATAAGGTTATATATTGATCAGTTGATGAGCATGTGACCAAGGGTTCACGGAAACATAACTTTGTATTCGCCCTAGAAGCAGGTATTTCAGTGTTTGTAGTAACCTTATAGAACAGAACCACTGCAAATCACAAGAATTTACTGCTGTGTGTTTTAGATGGTGAGTTTTCAGTGCTGTACCATAAAGTAGGCAATAGGCTCTTAAGTCTTTCTTACAGCATATTTGTATGTGATAAAGAAACTCCATGTTTCTGTACTTAAAAGGGGCTGGCATAAATATTGGCATTTAGCAAATATTAAATATTTTTTGAATGAATGGCATTCCAGGAAGTTAAGTTACATACTAATATGAGAAAAGCATTTAAGAACAAGAATTGGAAGCATAATTTCACAGGCATGGACTCTAATCTAGTAGGTCTTCCATTCAAACTCAAAAGTTTTGTCATAACTTTCTTTGTAGTCATTTTTAGTATCCCACAATCTTTACTAATAATTACTTCTATAATTGTTTTAGAATCTATTATAGAGCTATCACGTAACCATGTGTTCAAAGAGGAAAGCAAACTGTCTAACTGAAAATAAAAATCTCAATGTACTGGAAGAATTAAGCATATTTATTTAGTGTGCAGGATAATTTTCAAGTAGTCCATATTTTTCATGAAGGTGGGATTATTGTTAGGTTCGTGCTTTGTGTCCAGGGTCTAGAAAAGTGCTCAACGTTTGAATTTCTAATTTATTAAATCATTTATCATTTACCAATTTTATTTTAATTATCTAAATGGCATGGTAACATGCCATAAGGCATTCTCATAGCCTAGCAAAATATCTTACTTGTGCAATTTAGTTGAATAAAATATATCACAGACTGTGAAGACATTTCCAAAAGAGTTCTGAAACTGTTTTGAGATTTATACCACTTAGCATTTATTTGGGTCAAGTTGTGGCATATATATTTATACAAGAGATTCTTTACTGTAACTACTTTAAACTCCTATAGGGAAAGTGTATTATACTTAATTTAGGGATTGTTATTGTCAGAATGTAAGGCAGTTGTACAGAGGAAAGGTTTTCCTTTTTGAATTTATCATTCTGTTTTAGGGAAAAATTGTCAGATTAATCCATATCTAGTGTAGTAATATTATAATACAGGGGGATTCAGAGAGAGAGAGAGAGAGTGTGTGTGTTTGTATGTGCCTGTGTGTGTGTGTGTGTGTGTGTGTGTGTGTGTGTGTGTGAGAGAGAGAGAGAGAGAGAGAGACATTCAGAGAGAGAGAGAAAGAGAGAATGGTTTATAAAAGTTCTATAATAAGATAGAAAGTGAGAAGGTAGAGAATTCTTAAAATTTGCTTTACAAAACCTGGCTGCCAGATGGGGACTCTCTTAGGGCAGAGCCTTCTGCTTGATCTTTAATGTGTCAAGGCACTTGGGCAGTTTTCCTTAAACAGAAAGTGACAAAGAGCCTGAGGACATTATAGTTTCTCATTTGAGCTACATAACTTTGCTTTTGGCTTTATCCCAGTTCCATTTTGGTTATTTGAATTTGATTAAAGTTTTAGAAGTAGGGTATGGAAATGAATATAAACATTTAGGAGTCCTACTTTTTGCTAATTTGCTATTTCCTGGTGTTTCCTAATTCCCTGTTTGGTATTCAGTCTTCAACCATGACCAAAGGAGGACGGAACTCTACTTTCTGTTTTCCTAATTGTATGTTCTAAAGGCAACATCAGATTTTTGTTGCTGACTTCTTTATATCTAATTAGTTTGTATAGTTGTGATATTCTGTTTGTTAAATGTAGCTTTTATTGATGTAGCATTTTGATTAACACCTTTCATTTCATTAACATACTAGATACAAATCTCTATAATATTTAAGACCTTCAGTTACTTAGTAAATTTAAGAAAAACCTGAAAATTCAGATTCATTAATAGATAAATAAAGGGCATAATTTTTACTGAAATATTTATTTTACTTTGCAGAATCCTAATAGAATTTTTGTATAACCAGAGAGAGAAAAGACAGAGAGACAGAGACAGAGGAAGGGGTACTGAGCATGCTTGAGTGAGGCCCATTTTATCTTGTTGAAGCCTCAAAACCATCTTAGGATGTAGGAATCATCATCTGATTTTACATGTGAGGAAACTGAAGCTCAGGAACTTTAAGTCACTTGCCTCAGGGTCACACAAATGTAAAATGGAAGAACTAGAATTCAGGCACAGGTCTGATTTATGAGCAAAGTATGACTTTTGTTTAGAATAATTAAGATTAATGAATTTTCAGAACATAATTATTATCACGAAAAGTGAAGTCTACCTTGACCAAATAAGTTGATAGCAGCCTAGAATACCTGTGTCTGGTGGTATTCTTTAAAGACTGACTTTTGTAAAGATTGTCATCAAACTATCTTTTTCATCTGTAAGTCATTCGTCATGAGTTCAAAATGACTATAGTCAGGTGACAGAATTTTAGTGGTAAAAGTTAAATTGATCCAGAAGCCATCTAGAGGTGTTGCAGACCAAAATGTGTCATTTCTGTCATTTGCATAACAGTTTAGTTTGGTGTGTGAGTTTCAGGTTTGTGTTCCTAAAGTCCAGGTGCTTCATATTAGCCAGTATTCTAGAGATGACATTAATGGCAGGAAGTGTTTCAGAAATGTAACCAAAATGTTATTTAGCACATGTAAACAGGTGGTGATTAATGAAGTCATTTGTCAAAAAGATTTGTAAAATGACTGTGAAGTCCTTAGGTGTTGGTATTTGTGATGTAAAATGAAAATTAGGCACATCATATCTGTTTTTCAAGAAGCAAGAGATTCATAAATGTTATCCTGCCATTATACTTTGAGTAAGAAAAATGTGTCTCATTCATTCATTCAACAAATTTGTTTACACACGTCACATATTTGCCTGCCATGCCCTCTGCTATGCACAAGGGATATGACTGGTGATCAATATTATGTATCACCCTTTAGAAAGCTTATAATCTAAAGGTGGAAAGAAACAAATCAACTAAGAATACAAATATAACGTTGTAACTGTGATTGCTATGAAGAAGAGAAATACAGTGCAATAAAGACGTAATGTCCCAGGAGGAATTTCTTCTAGTTTGGGAGGAGAGAAGGCTGCCTTGAGGAAATGTTGCATGCCCAGAGATTTGACAGATAGGTGAACTTAAGATAGGTAAAGAGTTATGAGAAGAGCTTTGTAGTCAAAGGGGACACTGTAAGTATGAGGGCAACCTGTTTGTCTTGAGCACAAAGTTGGGATAAGGCTGCAGAGGTAAGGGTCAGATCATATTAATGAGTTTTCTCTGTAAAAAATGAGAGATCCAAAGAGATTTTTAATAATCTGAATATCCATTCATATTTATTCAACAGAAATCATTTAGTCACCTACTTCATTCTGCATGTTATTCTTAAGGTTATAAAAAATTTAGGGAATTTTCATAGAAACAATCTAGCAAAGTTATTTTTAGTTTCAAAAAAACAAGAAGCTGATAAACAATGCTTGTTTTCTAGTAAAGTTAAAATGAGACCAACCTGGATACAACATAGTGAGACCCCAGCTCTATATAAAAAATTTTTTAATGAGCCAAATTTGGCGGTTTGCACTGGTAGTCCCAGTACTTAGGAGACTGAGGTGGTAGAATCACTTGTGTTTGAGAGGTCAAGGTTGCAGTTAGCCATAGTTGAACCACTGCACTCCAACCTGGGCATCAGAAAGAGACTGCCTTAAAAAAAAAAAAAAAAAGATGGTTCCTACTTGTCTTTTATTTTTTGTATTTTTATTTATTTGTTTTATTTATTTATTTTGAGATGGAGTCTCACTCTGTCGCCCAGGCTGGAGTGCAGTGGCACAATCTCGGCTCACTGATACCTCCGCCTCCCCGGTACAAGCGATTCTTCTGCCTCAGCCTCCCAAGTGGCTAGGATTACAGGGGCTCACCACCATGCCTGGCTAATTTTTGTATTTTTAGTAGAGATGGGGTTTTGCCATGTTGCCCAGGCTGGTCTTAAACTCCTGACCTCAGGTGATCCGCCCACCTCAGCTTCCCAAAGTGCTGGAATACAGGCAAGAGCCAATGCTCCTGGCCTATTTTTTATTTTATTTTATTTCCAGAGAGGGTCTTGCTCTGTTATCCAGGCTTGAGTGCAGTGATGTGATCTCGGTTCACTACAGCCTCTACCTCCCTTGCTAAAGCGATCCTCCCACTTCAGCCTTCCAAGTAGCTGGGACTACAGGCATGTGCCATGCCTAGCTTATTTTTATGTTTCCTACTTTTCTTTGGAAGAAGTTGTTCATCAGTTGTAAAAAAGTAAAATGAAGTAGAATTTGAACTTCATTGTGTTTACTTTCATAATCCCCAGAATTCTGCTCCCTTTCCCATTGATTATTTCAGTGTAAAGTTGTTCATTTGTATTATTAAAGCTCCATTAATATTTTAATTCTTTTGAGAGATTTACTAGCTGTTTTGGTTAAGCAAATCTATTTCTATGTAATGTTTAGGGAGAGAAAAAGTACATTTTTGAAAATGGAAACTAGAATGTCAGGGATTAACTTGGCACCTTCTAAACTGAACAAGGAGCCAAATTTTAGACTCTGTTTGTTTTCCAGAAATATTGATTTATGGATTTTGAAAAGTGAGGACAATAGAAATATGTGGCAAATTATGGCCATGTTTGTTAGGATTCCTCTCCCTCCAGGGTTTTAGTGATGTTAGTAAGAAATTCTAATTCTTCTCTTTCAGTTGTTTTCCATTTTAGTAGATATCTTGCAATAACATCTTACAGAAAAGTCAGGGACCATGAAAGAAGGACTTACTGATTAGTAAACTGAATATTATTGCTTTTAATTTAGTTTTTCAGTCATTTAAAAAAGATACACAACATGATTTGTAATGCATTTTGAACTGCAGATATACCTCTAGCAGAATAGAATGTGTATATTGTTTCCCAGCTGAATATATGTTGGTTAAGGTTTTTTTGTTGTTATTTATTTTTTCTTAATGTTATTTTGTTTTAATTTTTAATCATGATAAAATAAATATAAAATGTATCACCTTAACCATTTTTAAGTATACAGTTCAGCAGCGTTAATTATGTTCACATTGTTGGACATTCATTCTCCAAAACTCTTTTCTTCTTGCAAAACAGACTCTTTACCCATTAAACAAACAACTCTCTATTTCCCCATTCTACTTTAGGGATTTGACTTCCATAGGTGCATCATGTAAGAGGAATCATACACTAATTGCCTTTTTGTGACACTAATTGCCTTATTTCACATAGCATGATGTCCTCATTGTTTATATTGTATTATGTGTCAGAAATTCCTTTCTTTGGTGGGTGTGGTGGCTGACACATGTAATCTCAGCACTTTGGGAGGCTGAGGTGGGTGGTTTGCTTGAGCCCACAGGGTCTGATGGGGTAGGCTGTAGACTCAAGGAAGAGTTGCAGTTGACTCCAAAGGCATTCTGTTAGCTGAATGCTTTCTTGCTCACGGGAGGTCAGTCTTTCTATAAGACCTTCAACTGATTAGATGAGGCTTGCCAATATCGTGGAGGGTAATCTGCTTTACTCAGAATCCACCAATTTAAATGTTAACCTCAGCCAAAAAAACACCTATATAGAAGCATCCGGAAGAATATTTGAACAAATATCTGGGCACTGTGGCCCAGTAGAATTAACACATAAATATCAAAATGGATGTATGCTCTGTTTTCAGTTCTTTGGGGGCATTTACCCAGAAATGGATATTCCTATCATATGATAATTTTATTTTTAGTTTCTTGAGGAGAGGCCATACTGTTTTCCATAGTAGTTGTACCACTTTACATTCCCACCAACAGTGCACAGGGGTTTCAATTTTTCACATCTTCACCTATATTTATTATTTTCTATTTTTTATACTAGCCATCATAATGCATGTGGGATGTTATCACTAATTAATGGTGCTCAGTAGCTTTTCATGTATTTGTTTATCATCCTTCGAGAAATGTCTATTCAGGTTCTTTGCCCATTTTTAAACTGGGTTTGGATATTTTTGTTGTTGAGTTGTAGGGTTTAATTTGTTCTTTTTTTTTTTGAGAAAAAGCCTTGTTCTATCACCCAGGCTGGAGTATAGTGGCCTGATCTTGGCTCACTGCAACCTCTTCCTCCCGGGTTCAAGTGATTCTCCTGCCTTAGCCTCCTGAGTAGCTGGAACTACAGGTGTCCACCACTATGCCTGACTATTTTTTGTATTTTTAGCAGAGCCAGGGTTTTGCCACGTTGGCCAGGCTGGTCTCCAACTCCTGGCCTCAAGTGATCTGCGTGCCTTGTCCTTCCAAAGTGCTGGGATTACAAGCATGAGCCACTGTGTCCAGCCTAATTTATTCTTTTTTTTTTATTGCATTTTAGGTTTTGGGGTACATGTGCAGAACATGCAAGATAGTTGCATAGGTACACACATAGCAGTGTGTTCTGCTGCCTTCCTTCCCTTCACCTACATTTGGCACCTCTCCCCAGACTATCCCTCCCCAGCTCCCCCCACCCCGCTGTCCCTCCCGTATACCCCCAACAGGCCCCAGTGTGTAGTACTCCCCTGTGTCCATGTGTTCTCATTTTTCATCACCCACCTATGAGTGAGAATATGCGGTATTTCATTTTCTGTTCTTGTGTCAGTTTGCTGAGAATTATGTTCTCCGGATTCATCCATGTCCCTACAAATGACACAAACTCAT
>CAUYOR010037593.1:0-27128 GCA_963573925.1 Callimico goeldii | reverse complement strand
AGTGTACTGCCCCCCTCGGCCTCCCACATTGTTTTTATTCCAGGGGTTTTGCCACTGGCCCTGGCCTGGTTCTGGTTTTTTTTTTTTTTTTTTTTTTTTTTGTATTTTTAGTAGAGACGGGGTCTCACCATGTTAGCCAGGATGGTCTTAATCTCCTGACCTCGTGATCTGCCTGCCTCAGCCTCCCAAAGTGCTGGGATTACAGGCATGAGCCACCACACCCAGTCCTTTCTTTTTTTTTAATTAAATTTATTTTGTTTGTTTGTTCTGTTTTGTTTTTAGACAGGGTCTCGCCCTGTCATCCTGGAGTGCAATGGCACAATCTCAGCTCACTGCAAACTTTGCCTACTGGATTCAAGCGATTCTCCTGCCTCAGCCTTCTGAGTAGCTGGGATTACAGGCACCTGCCACTACTCACTGCTAATTTTTTATATCTTTAGTAGAGACGGAGTTTCACCATGTTGGCCAGGCTGGTCTCTACCTCCTGATCTCATGATCCTCCTGCCTCAGCCTCCCAAAGTGCTGGGACTACAGGCATGAGCCACCATGCCCAGCCCCAGCCTCAGATCTAACCAACTTCTCTCTACAACCTGGGGAGTGCTCACAGCTACAGTACTTAGAGGCAGAGTGACTTCAGGAATGCCGCCGAGACAGCTCCTGCAATTCCCAGTCTCATGTGTTTCATAAGTCATTTTATATCCTAAACCTAGGTTTCCTCATCTGTACACTGAGGAGGAGGATAGCTCTCTCACAGGGAGGGTTTTGTACAAGAATTAAGTGAAATGAAATATTCCGAGTGCTTCGTTCAGTGTTGAGCACACAAGAAGAGGTCTCCAGACAGTAACTCACTCGCTGTGGTCTGCATACCTGCGTTTCCCCAGAATCCACATGTCGAATTCTAACACTCAGTGTGATGGCATAAGGAGGTGGGGACCCTTGGGAGGGGATGACATTATGAGGGTGGAGTCCCGTGAGTGGGATTAGTGCCCTGATAAGAGGCCCCCGAACACTGCATTGCCTCTTCCATCGTGGGAGGATACAGCCAGAAGGCAGGGTCAGGAGGAACCGACCCTCCCCAGAAACCAGCTCTGCCTGTACCTTGATCTGGACCTGAGCCCCGTGAGAAATCCATTTCTGTTGTTGATGAGCCACCCGGTCTCCGGTGTTCTGTTACAGCAGTCTCGGGGGAGTGAGATCCTCTGACTCAGATCCTCTGAAGACACAACCAGTGCTCGCCCCACCCCGTCAGGAGAAAGGCACTCCTTTATTTTCAACACGTTCCTTTGTCCTGGGGTGCTGGCGCCTTGGAGGGAGTCATATCGGAGAGCACAGGCCGTTCGGAAGGTGAGCACCTACACGTGCTGAGTCAAGACTGTGACGGGACTTTGGATACGAGGAGCGCAGGCCTGGACCAGCAGCCGCGGACCTGCTCAGAGGGAGTTCGTGGAGCGGAGGCCTTGGGAGCAGGAGGCAGAACAGCTTCGCATTCGCATTTCCTCTTGTCTAAAAGGGCAAGGCCTCTGCAAATGCCATTCACTCTGCAGAGAGCGGGGTGGTGACTGGGTATGTGCGTCCAGAGAGCCCCGGGCCTTAGAGGAAGAAATGAAGGGAAACTCTGCAGGCACAGAATGAGACCCAGACCCTAGGATTTTGGTCCTGGATTGGTTGCCTAAACCCTAGAGGAGCGTTTCTGAAGACCACGGGTGCTGTGCAGACAGGTTTGCCAGCTACACTGAGTGCTTCAGTGCTGAACTGTTTGGAGCGCTTGTTATGGGATAGGATGTGCTGTGAATCAGAAAGAACATCCTATGTCTCAAACTGACTTTATCACCGAATCTCTCCTCTCAGAACACCCATTGCCGTCATGAGGAGCAAACACTGGCCTATCATAGAGTATTCTGGAAGCAGGCTATTTAAACCATGGGGAGCAAAATGCATCAAACAGAAGTGTACATTTGGGTATGTGAGTGTGTGTGTTGTTCTGGGCTGGGAGGGCAGTGGTGCGTTCCGTTGTTACCTGCTCTGTACCTTTGAACTTTTTTTTTTTTTTTGAGACGGAGTTTCGCTCTTGTTACCCAGGCTGGAGTGAGATGGTGTGATCTCGGCTCACTGCAACCTCCGAATCCTGGGTTCAGGCAATTCTGCCTCAGCCTCCTGATCTTTGAACTTTATGCAGTTGCTAAAACTCCTGAACTCTCTCATAATCCATGCTTTGGACAAAGCATCTAAATCAGTGCTGCTATTTAATATATTCTTGGTGGTTTCCCTAGATGGAGCCTAGCACAGTTTGGGACATGAGCCCCTCACCAAATGTGTTTATCTGAAAGGATGTCTTTATTCACAAATGGTATAAAAACACATAGACAAACACACATGCACAGAGATGGAGAGACAGGTCCCAACAGTGTGGAGGTTTGATAAACGGTAGATGTTATCCAAAAACCGGGCAAAATGGATTGCATGGAGCAGTTAAATCCTACATCCATAGATCTTGAAATATTACTGACAAAGTTTACACCACTGCTGACATATATGGATTTTCACAGTATTTTCTGTTTCAAAAATTATGAACGCCAATCAAAAAATCATCTGCTTTTGCTCCTGTGCATCGGTGGTTGCCCTGTTACTGTTAAAGAACGCATTTCTGCCTTACCTTTCACTTTCCAAATCCACCTCATTTATCAAATATTTATTTCAGCTGGAGAACGCACAGACCACCCCCTTTCCTTGGTTTAGTTTTCTGCCCCCCTTACAGTTTTGTGCTGCTTTTTAATTAAAAGAAAAGTTTAAGATGTAATTCACTGTGTCAGTTTTTAAAAAAAGAAAAGTAGAAAGGATCCATGAGATGGAAAAAAGAAAGTCACCATTTGCAGATTTTTAATGAAGAGGTTTTTAAAATATCTTCTTACATACACAAAGTTAATGCAGTAGGTGAGTTGTAAATGCTTCTTTTCGTTCCATAATTATAAGTGAAATGTTCTTTAATGTGCAATAATAATGTTCAAGCTGTGCTATTTTGCAGCTAATAATTATACACAACAGCGTGGGGCATGATGGCTAACAGAAAGTTTTCCTTATTAATGTATCACCCACCTCTCTCCTCTCCCTGGTACCTGCCTCATTTGCAGTGACTGTACGTTTTAATCCCCTCTTTATCTAGGAATAGAAGCACTAGTTAGTTGCTTTCTTAAGGAAAGAATGCAAGGCAAGATTGCTGACTAGCTGAAACTGCTTCTGTACAAAGTGAAGTCTATAATAGGCTGGCTTTCTTTATAAAAAAGGAAAGAAAAAAAATACACTCAAACTACAGCTAAGCTTCAAATGTGCTTGCTGGAATCCTCAGTCTTAAAAGGTTAGAAGTTTGCTGTACAGTTTAACACAGTCTTCCCAAAATAAGGCTGGAAGTTGGCAATGAAAGCAGAGGTCATCAAGCCTTGGCATCAGATATCAATTTCTTCACAGATGGAGGAATAAATTTATCACTGAACAGCCACATTTGTTATTATGGATATGGACCATTTCCGAAATATCTTGAGGTTAGCCAGCTGTGTGTCCGAGTCAGCTTGTCCATTAGCTTCTCAACCACGGTGTTCCCTTGAAATTGCTGAATATATTATGTGTTTTTCTTTGAAGAAAGAAAGAAAGAAGATGCCACATGTATTAAGAAAAGCTATACCAGATAAACTAAGATTTGCTTGGAGACATTTGAGGAAACCAACTTCCCTCGAACTGAGTGTTCTAAATAGTTTAAGTAAATTAACTTCTGCATAAATGTGAAGAATCATAAAAGGAATGTTACCCGGATGCAGCAATTGATTCAGCAGAAAGGAGCCTCCCTGATTCTCTGTTCACCTAATGCTGTCTGGACGTTTGCCTGGACTCCTTCAGCCACATTTAGCTCATTCCCAGCTGCTCTAAACATACTTCCTTCTTAATGGCTCACAATAAACTGGCCATATGGGTTAGTATCAAGTCAATCCTTTATTTTCTCTTGCTATTACTGAACTACGAAAAAGTATTCATTGGCATAAAGCTTGTGGTATACATTCAAACAGATTCTGAATAGAATGCTGGATAAAGCATGAATTTTATTTAGTTAAAAGGAAAATTAGGAATGGAGGCCAGAGGGTCAGCTGTGTTGCATAGTTCAGGACATGGGGTCATTTCAAATTTAGGTATAGTGTTCTATTCCATACAGGAGAGATTGTAAACATGTACTATGCCACACTATGCAGTCTGGAAATTACTCATATTTTTTATCACTAGATATCTTTGGGATCTTCCTGAAGCTTCCATAGGTTTATAGCACAGCTGAAATATTTTACAACTTAAAATAATAGAATAATATGAAGTTGGAACCCAACGGGACCTAGATATCATGTAGAATCTTATTCATTTCACAGAGGGTTATGTTTCAGAGGTTGTATGCCCAAGGCTCGCAGAAAGCCAGTTCTCCTGTGACATCTATCACCAAAGTAGACTCAGATGGCCACACAAATGCTTCATTCTCATTTGTTTCTCTGAGTGCAGGCTTACCTTGGTGAATGCTTTACTGAAGGACAAGATATGGACTTCCATGTTGGGTAGTGAAGGACTAGATTATCTGGATCAACCCTCAGGCAACAGAACACACAAAAAAGGAAAGACTATGTTTATAAGCAACAAAGAGCTAACAACACAGTGAAGACAGACATCTTGGATATAACAGAAATGTGGGTCTGCTTTTGCTCTGGGAGCACGTGCTAAGCTGGAAGACACAGCTGAGTCTGAGCTGAGATTTTACTGCCTACGTGGTGCCCTTGAAACACAACTTAGAGCCTGAGTCTTGCCGTGGTAGAAATCCAGATGTACCACTCCCTGCCTTGGTCTGGAATTCCAGAGAACTGCCTTCTGAGAGTTAGAATTCGCCAGAATTAAACCACGTCCTTCCTGGGCTGCAGGTCAAATTCTAATCATCCTGGTGCCCCAAAGTGCATGAAATGATTCCAGACAATTAGTGGCCCAAAGCACCTGGCAGAAGTAAAAAGAATTGTCTCCAGAGGAAGAGAATGTTATCCAACGTCTCGTACTATTTCTATAAATAATTTCTAAACGCAAACTTGAAGCTTACAATCAAACGTAAGTGGCACATGAAGACATAACCCCTCACGAGAAATAGCCAAAAGAAACAATGGCCAACAGAAACAGACCCACAGTATCAGGACTGCAGACACTGCAATTACCAAGGATTCTATAATAACAACGTTCACTCTGTTCAAAAAGATAAGATCTGAATTGCAAATCTGGGATACAAAAGTGGAAAATACAAAAAAATCACATCAGATTTTTTAGATGAACCAACTATAAATTTCAGACATGAAAAACTCAATGGATGACTTTAACAGCTGATTAGACTGAGCCAGTCTAATCAGTTAAAAAAATTTGGTTAAAAAGAAAATTTCCATGTATCATAAAAGTGGAATTAAAAATGTATTTAAAAGAGAAAAGTTTTGACCAAAAGAAACCAGAAATCCCTCCTAAATGTCTTTTAAAGGAATTTGAGGAGATAGTGAGACCCCCAGAGATTAATAATAGGAAGCCACCAGCTTTCCTCCAAGATAGGAAATCAAAGGAAAGTTGTGGATTTACTGAGTCCATGGGTCACGAGAACTCAACAGAAAATGGAAGTGCAGCATATTTTTCCAGCAAGAGCTAGAGGCAGAGGCAAACGCAGTTGTTGCCAGAGTTGTGCCCTAAGGAAGGTGAATAGCCTGGCTTCCTTCATGCTTTCACCTTTCAACCTTCTGTCAGTGTCTCTCATTTGCCAAAGACAGCCAAACCTATCCAGAAGTTAACTGTCGCAGAAGTCTGTAATCTGCAGTCTGCAGTAGTGAGCAACCTTTTGAGATAAAGCATAGCAGAGAAACATTAAGGGATGGATCAGGAAGCAAATGGACCAAAAATTGGCGGAGAAAAAATTAGAGTCCCTGAGGGTCAGAGAAGGTGGGCGATGTCTGAAGTATTGAATTGGCCCACAGAAGGCAAGGAGAAAGGAAACGTAGTCGAGGCAATATTTGAAGTGATAAGGACAGAAAAACATCAAGATCCCATACAAGACCTCAATCCACAGATTCAACAAACCCAATTAACCCCCTACAGGATAAGTTAAAAAGAAATCCACATCCAGAGTTATCATAGTCAATATGCAGAAAACCATAGAGAAAGACAAAAGTCTTAAGAGAGGAAACAAAACAATACTTTTAAAGGAGGTACAGTTAACTAACATCTGACATCCCACCAACCAAAACAAACAAAACTTACCGAAGATTCTTCAGCCTTTATGAGTATGAATGTACCACCGTGTTCAGTGCAGCTGGTGTCAGGGAGCTGTGGCTCTCAGCACAAAAAACCCTGTGTCAACGCACACACCTGACCAACTCAACAGAACCTCCAGGGGAGATGCCTATGCATACGTTTTGTTGATACTTGTTTATTTGTTTTAATTTTCTGCAGCTGATTATAGTGTGAACATTAAGTCTGGGAACCGCTTTTACAGAGTCATTCTCATGTAGTCCAAGGAAAGAACGAGCCCCAGCACGAACGAAGAGGCCGATGTGAAGAAGTGAAAAGCATCATAGATTCTTTGTTTCTGCACCAAAATCTTCAGTGTTCGCTCTGCTGAAATTACAATGGTGTACAGCGGTGGCACTCATCAAAATCACCTCATTTAAAAAAATATTTTGCAGAATCACAGAAAGTTTAAAGATAGATAAAGTAATCCCACCCACAGACCCTTCACCCAGATTCCCCAAAATGTTACACATTACAATGCAATATCAGACATAATAGACGGGCTTGGGTGCAGTGCATAGCAATTCTATACCACAGTGTTTTATGTCATTCTATAACCTGTGCTTTCTGTAACCACAGCCAAAATCAAGACACAGAACTGCTGTTTCGCCACGGAAATGTCTGCCACGCCTCCCCTGTGTGGTCACCCCCATCCCTAACCCTTAGCATCCCTTGACTTACACAGTTCCATGATTGTGTTACTTTAGGTACAATACAAATGGAATCATTCACTAGGTCACCTTTTGGGACTGGCTTTTTTCGCTCAGTATATTACCCTTACATAAGTCGGGTCAGTTTTTTAACCCACTCTTTCAGTGTTTGTCTTTTAATGGGTGTACTGTTAACAATTAATATCATTGTTGATATGTTGGGCTTAATTCTACCACTTTGGGTTTTTTTTAATTTTCTGCTTTTTATCCTTCCTGCCTTCTTGTGGATTAGCTGGACATATTTTAGAATTCCATTTTTATTTATCATAGTGTTTTTGAGTGTATCTGTTTAGTTAATTTTTAGTGATTGGTTTGGGTATTATATTACACATGCGTGACTTATCACACTTGCCTGGTGTCCTCATTTTGCCAGTTGGGTAGTGGTGAATGAAGCATACAAAATGTACTTCCTTATAAGTCCCTTCACCCTCCCTCATTTATAATTTCCATCAATATTTTCTCTACATGGACTGAGAAGCACATCAGGCAGGATTGTTACTTTTGCTTCACCCTCCAAACATAATTTGAAAATTCAAGAGAAGAGGAAAAGTCTGTTGTATTTACCTATATTTTCGTTCATTCCATCGTTCTTTTTATCTTTCTGAGGTTTCAGGATTCCTTCTTTTATTATCTCCTTCCGTTCTGGGAAACTTATTTAGTGATTCTTTTATGGTCAGTATGCTACAACAAATTCTTTTAGATTTCCTTTATCTTACAAGATTTTGATTTCTTCATTCCTAAAGATATTTTTGCTGACTGTAGAATTCTGAGTTGACAGTGATTTTCTTCCAGCCCTTAAACAATGGTGTGCCATTAGCTTCTGGTCCTCACGGTTTTTGATCTGCTGTCACTGGAATTGTTTTCTCCTATAGAAAAGACGTATCTGTTTGCTTCAAGATTTTTTTATTTCGTTTTCGGTAGTTGCTCTTATGCTGTGTCTTGATACAGATTTCTGAGTTTATCCTGTTTAGGGTTCACTCAGCTTCTTGAACTCAGTACTTTCATGTCTCTCAAATTTGGAAACATTTTAGCCATTATTTCTTCAAACATTTTGTCAGGCCCCTCTCTTTTCCTCTCCATCTAGGACGCTGGTGACACAAATGTTAACACTTTGGTTACAGCCCTACATGTTTTTGAGGCTCTGTTCAATTGGTCTCTCACCTAGTTTCTGTTACAGAGATGGGATTGTATCTGTTTTATTTCCAGTTCTGTGATTCTTTCCTTTATCTTCGCCCTTCTCCTATGATGATTTTTATTTCAGTAGTTATATTTTAAAAATCTTTTCTCCTCTTATCTCCTTCAATTGCATTGCTGAGACGTGTGACTTTTTAATAGTCATGTGAAGCACAACAATGCTTCAGTCAATGATGGACAGTATGTACAATGGTAGTCTCATAAGACCGTCATACCATCTTTCCTGCGCTCGTTTAGATATGTTTAGATACACAAGTACTTGCCATTGTGTTACAAATGCCTACAATATTCAGTGTAGTAGCCTGCTGTGCAACTTTGCAGCCTAGGAGCAATGGGCCATGACTTACAGCCTAGGTTTGCGTAAGCGCACTTTCTGCTGTTCTTCCAACAACACATTTCTCAGAACATGCTCCTGTCATTAAGCAATGCATGACTGTACTTCAAACATGCTCATAATTGTTCCCTGAAGCATCTCTCTTGCTGTTTTTAAGCCCTCGTAAACCATCCTAACATCTCTGCCATCTCAGGGTTAGTGTCTGCTTTTTCTCATTCTGTGTGAGATTTCCTCGATTCTTGCAATGAGTGATTTTTGTGTTACAACCTGGACGTGAAATGTAGGACAGTATGTTATGAGACCCTGGTTATTATCTGCATGCTCTATCTTAGCAGGCCTACTCTGACACTCCTTCAGAAGAGGAAGTGCCATCTCATGACTGCTAGGTGGGATGGAAATCCAGGTTTCCCACTTGGCCTCTGTTGAAACCACAGGATGGGCTCTTACCACATGGTGGAGATAGGAGTACTACTTCCCATCAGGCCTTCATTCATGTCCTCCAGGCTGGGAGGGCAAGCATTACTTTCACCCATGACCATCCCCGGGGCTCAGGAAGGCTCGTTGTGGCTGTTCAGTGGTGAAACACTAACTCTCCATGGGCATCCTATTCTGACACCATCAAGCCAGCAGGGGAACTAGAGCCTCCTTAAAGCATGGCAAGGGTGGGAATCTGGGCTCCCCACTTGGCCTTGGTGACAGGTAAGAGTAGGGATGGGCCACAGTATTTTTTGCTCTATTAGATGGAGCAGAGAAATCACTGGCTAAACGTGTTCTGCCTTGCTAAGCTGCCCCTTTCCTGGTGCTTTGGCTAGAGAGAAACAGGTTTTCATTGAAGCTTCTTTTGTCTGTACCCATTGGTATTTCTGGGTTTCCATCTTTGCCAGTATCTAGCCTGGGATTTATGACCCTACACCACCAGGGAATGAAAAAACAAAACAATACCTAGGGACTCACGGTCATACAGCTCCTTGGGCCCCAAGGTCTCCCACTGCTTTGTTTTCTATTCTCCATATTTCGGAGTCTTCTCTTGGTGGTTGTATATATACTGACCCATTTCTAGCTGTATTTAGTGAGAGAAATAGGAAAAGGTATATCTACTCTATTTTTCTAGACCTAAAGAAATGCCAGAGTCTGTTTGATGTGCTGTAACCAAATGTCATAGCCTGGGTGGCTTAAAAACAACGTATTTCTCAGAGTTGTGGAGGTAGAAAGTCCAAGATCAAGGTGCCAATAGATTTGGTGTCTTCTGAGAGCCTGCCTCCTGGTCCATAGTTGGCCATTTTCTCACCATGCCCTTGCATGGTGGAAGGCACGGGGCAGTTCTCTGGGGTCTCTTGTGTAAGGGCACCCATCCCATCCATGAATCTCTACTTTCATGACCCAGTCACCTCCCAAAGGTCTTCCTCCTAATACCATCACCCTGCAAGTGAGAGTCTTGATGTATAAATTTGGGGAACATAAATATTCAGAATATAGCAAGAACTTTCAATAGAGTTCAAGATATTTCATTGAATTGATCTGGGTTGGGGCTCACATCAAGTAATTCTAATTTCTAGGGAAAGTTGGAAACCACTGATGTGTCTCAAAAGCTTACTTAACAGAAGAAGTTAAGAAAACAAACAATTCTAGATAAGGGAATGCATCCATTAACCTGAGTTTTACCCTGAAGGGCTTTTGTTATTTCAACCCATGCAGCTGAAAACCTTTCTAAAAGGCAAATGTTCCTTTGAACGCCACTGAATGCTGTCAGTTGCTAACTGTACTGCACTGCCAAGCTCCTAATAATTGAATAATTCTTTGGGAACAAAATTTAATTGGAGGCAGCTAAATGCACTGTTAAACATCTCTGGAAGTTTGTACTGTTTTTCTACAAATATCAACATAGTTTCCTTTCTTCGGTTACATTGTATCCTCTAATTCAGTGATAAAATCCAGTTAATTCCTGACTTTGATTTGTTTTATTTCAATTGATTGAAGTACTAATCTTAGAATGATAGTATTGGGATTTTTTTTAAATAATAAAAATGTAGTGTTGTTTGTTTTCTAAAAGTTAGTACAGTTAAGGGAACGTTTATTACATGTTATTCGTTCTTGAATGAGGTGGTAAAGGACTCTATAAATGATTAGCACCAAGTGTTTTTTTAATTAATATTCTCTCTGTGCCTAAGGAAAAAAGTAATAGGTAGAGAACAGAAGGGGTCTTTAAAACGTGGTGTGGCAATCACAGGTAAGTGAATCATTCTATGAGAGCCAGAATGCATGGAACAAGTGGTGCCTTGAAAAAGCTACGTAAACCAGAAAAGCTGTTATGAAGCAGTTCCCTACTTCCTATTATTCTGTGATCACGATTGTACATGAAAATCTGTCTGAAGAAAATAAAAGGTCAGCGACCAAATCACTCAGTGGCTGAGAAGTAGACAAGAGGGAGGAAGGCAACCTCAGTGTCGCAGGCATGCTGCCGAGAACTCGGAATTTTGATGATCCAGGGAGTGATGGTAGAAATGTCAGTCAACAGACTACCCCGCCATCTGTCTGGAGGCCCTGAGACTTGACACCACTGACATTTCTTAAACAGATCACCGTTTCTTCTGGATTAACAAAACAGACCATATTTCATTCTGTATTTACTACAACCCAAATACTAGATTCCAAAATGTTCCCTGGAATGTGGATCATGCCATTATTATAGAAGCTCTAGTACTAAACTGTTCACATGGAAGTCTCCAGAATAACAAATAAAATTCTAGGTATTCTTGGACACATCTCTGTGACACTCACTTTCCATGCACATAAACAAGGAACTATGACGTCCACCACACTCAGCTCTCAGGATGCTGTGAAGGACAGATTAGTGCATGTTCATGAAAGCATCTAAATGTATCCGTTGATGCTTCACAGACCCCCATAACTTAAAATGACAGTTTACTAGGATCAACACACACAGATCCTGTGTTGCATGGGCTCAGCTGGGAAGTTGTCATTTGGGGTCTCTTACGTGGTTGCATAGAGAGACTGACTTGGGATGGGTCATTTGAAGCCATATGGGGTAAGATGTCCATCAGGATTCTTCACTCACATCCCTGGCATCTCATCTGGGGTGGCTGGAGCAGCAGGGTCTGGCCAGACCTTTCTCTCTTTCTCTCTTTCTGTGCAGCCCCTCTATGTGGCTAGCTTGAGCTTCCTGGTAGCATGGCAGCCTAAGGGTAGTCAGACCCTTCGCATGGCAGCTGGCACCCCCAGTGTGCTATGTGAAACAGGTGGAAGTGCTGAGGCTTCTCATGATCTAGGATCACTTGTGCTGCATTTTATCAGTTCCATAGGCCAGGCTAGGTGGAATGTATAAGAGAATTCAAACGGTCCTGAGAGGTGTGACTTGTTGTGTGACCCTCATTGCAGACTAGCTACCTCAGCACCTACCAACTTTCAAAGTGCTATAAAGAATGACATACTATTGCATAGAACTACCTGACTTTTTATAGCATTTTCCAATCTAACACTTCTGAAGTCTTTTTGGGCCTTCTTTACCACCACAGTTTAGTCAAATTGCCACATTCCTACTATCATTTGTGAGAAATTTCATTTCATATTTTTCCTCTTTTTTCCAGAATAATAAACTACAATGCTAGGAGTTTCAATTGCCCTGCCCACATACGTGACTTCCACAGTGCTCCACATTCCACCTGCCTCTGAACCAACTGCTCCTGGAGACACTTCCTTCCTCTGTGCCAGAAAACCCCGGGGATGATCAGCTTTATGTGCCAGCATGGCTAAGCTGTAGCACCTTCCCACACACACACCCTGTTAATCAAATGCTCATCTTGGTTTTGCTGTGAAGATATCTGCAGATGACATTAACACCTATACTCAACTCTTTTACTTTAAATAAAAGAGATTATAATCTGGGTGGGCCCCATCCAATCAGTTGAAGACCTAAGAATGAAACCAAGACTTCCTTAGGGAAGAAGAAAGAACGTGTGCGGACTGCAGCATTAGCTCCTGCCTGAGAGTATCCAGCCTTCTGGCTCATTCTAGAAATTCCAGACTGGCCTAGCCAGCTCCCACTATTGTATAAATCAATTCCTTACAATAAATCTCTTTCTTTGTGTCTCTCTATCTCTGTCTGTCTGTCTGCCTGTCTCTCTCTCTCTCCCCGTGTGTGTGTGTGTGTGTGTGTGTGTGTGTGTGTGTGTGTCTTACTGACTCCATTTCTCTGGTAGAACCCTACTACTAATACAGCCTCATCAATAGAATCAATAGGATAGAATGAATGGATCAATACAATAGAATCTTCTCTTTAAGTAGGACAGCAAAGGCAAAGGTAGTTTCCAAGAGTATGCTGCTAAACATTTGTAGATTATCTGAAATGTCAAGTGTTATCTTTAGGAAATCTAAACTTCTAAAAGGATTTAGATATTAGATTGTATAACCTCTTTTGGGGTGTCCTCATATTTTGGAAGAAAATGTGGCAGGTCACAGCAGGAACAACCTATAGGTGACACACAGAACATGGATGTTGGAGGTCTGACCTAAATGGAAATATCCCAATGTGGAGCCAAGCTGACCAGAGGCACTGAGGACTGAATCCTAGGCATTGAGGTGCGATGAGGGCCAGGTGGGGTGCTGCAGGAGAACGAGGAAGGGCAGTTCAATCCGAACCGCCTTGCTTCATCCTTTCTGCTCACAGTCCCTCATCCACCCCCGTGTCTGGCATGCTGTCCCACCCAGTTGACTTTGGGCTTGGCAATGTCACCTGCTTTGAACTGTGGAGGATGAACAAATAGTTCATGCTCCAAGTCTGAGCAGAAGCCTAGCCCAGATTCTAGTGACTAGTGGCATTCTGTGACTGCCACTCTCTTGCTCCTACACTCTGCCATGAAGAAAAAAAAAAGAGATAGGAGAGATGCAGGACACACGTTCCTCCTGCCCTCTGGAATGAGAGCAGGTATGTCGTGTTCCCACAGCCTGGAGCACAGCTACAGGGAACCACAGCCACAGACTCAGCCCAGCTCACTTCAAGTTACTAAGATTCGGGGGGTTGTTTCTTAGGCAGCATTTCCACAGGAAAAAAAAAACTGATGGATACATCGACTTCATCATTTTTTTATAAGGACGCCCCATTCAAAACTGTACTCTTCACACTGCTCAGGCTGAAGCTATTTCGTGTGTCCATGTACCTAATACTAAGATTTTCATGATCTTAGAGTTTTCGAGGAAAAAATAATCTTGTTTGAGGAAACAAGCAAGTTCTTCATTTTAAAACAGCTGTGTTAAACATATTGGCCAAATTCTTCTCAAGGAGCAATGGTGAATGCAGCATTAATATTTCAAATTGGTCCTGCTGAAAGCTTAGTCTTCCAACACCCTTCAAGCTTCCCAATATCCTGCAGGGAAATTAAAGGAAGGTTAGATGTAGCAGGACTTGGACGGAATGAAATATCTTTAAAGTATATTTAAGAGATATGACAGACAATATGCAGCTGGGCAGTTAAAACAATCATGCAGGACCTAATACAATAAAAGGGCTGGAAAATGAAACCGTTACAGAAAGGCTTTGTGGCAAGAACGTTATGATTAAGGAAGTTATTTGATCCTGTCCTCCTGGCTTTGAATAACCCCAGTTTGATTTTTGAAACTAGAAACCTAACTTCAACCCCATTGGTATTATGGAGACCAGGGAACCAGAGAACAGATGCTTCTGGGGAAACAAGGAAGATGTGAGAGCTCGCTACTGAAGCAGGTGGCAAGGAGTGAGAATGTGCGTCAGAAGATGATGTTTTTAATTCTGAAATAACTCGAAGGGAGTATAACAATTAACTGGGTCTTTAATCTTGATTTTGATATAAATTCAAACCTATAGAATAGTATCAAGAATAATACAAGGAACGTTCATGTATCCTTTAGCCCAACTAACCAATTATTTATACATTTTTTTCTATATCAATTGAGAGTGAATTGGTAATAATTTGCTTTTTACCCCTAAATACATCAGTGTATATTTCCTAAGAACAAAGACCTCCTTTTTTTTTTTTTTACAAAACACACTGCAATTATTAAAATTAGAAACTTCAAATGGATACAATACTATAACCCACCGTTCATATTCAAATTTTTATTCTTACCCCAATTGTGTCTTTTATAACAATGTTTTTCCAGTCCAGGGTCCAGTTCAGGACCACACTTTGCATTTTATTGCCAAATCTCTTTCGCCTCCGTTACACGGAGTTTCTTTGCCTTTCTTTCTTTCGTAACCTTGAAAGTTTTGAAGATTACAGGCTGGTTATTTTGCAAACAGTCTCTCAATTGGGGTTTATCTGATGTTTCCTCATAAGATTCAGATTACTCGTCATTAATAAATAGGAAGAATACAAAAAACGTGTCTCTCTAAGTTTGGGAATCCATGCCTTTGTTGCAGCATAAATTACGTCAGTTTGATCCTTTGATTTCTGCCAGGTTTCAGCATTCTGATATTATTGGTTTTTTTCTTTATACTTTGTAAGTCATTTGTAGGGAGATAGTTACTATGTGCATATTCTGTTTCTCATCAAATTTTCACTCACTAGAATTAACATTTGCTGATAATTTTCTGACTCACTATTCTTTCTACATTTATAAGATGGCATTCTACTGTGGGAAAGAGACTTTCCCTCCTCTCCTATTTATGTATTTAAATGTGATGTATGATAATGTGGTTGCATTGAAGTATATATGCATGTGTGTATGTACATACATTAAGTTACAGAAACTTATTTGATCCACTGAGCTCGTTATCTGCTTCACAGCCAAATTACCTGATTTGGCCCGTAGGAGCTCCTCCAAACTGACTCTGTGATTCTGTTGTGGGAGTTGAGATAAATATTTACATTTAAATCATTCTTAAGGGCTTCCTTTCTTTCTGGCACAATGGAATATTCAGACCCAACTTGTATTTCTCTCTTCCAACCCTGGCGTAGACTTTTCTCAAAGATCTCTGGTTCGTTTAAATGGAGAGTGATCTTAGAAACCAAGAAATAAGCACAAGAATGTCATTGCTTCTAGGCCTTTCTAGCAGACAGACCTAGGAAATGCAGAGGCATATGCATGTGTCCTACACACGCACACACACACGCGCGTGCATGCACGCGCACACACACACACGTATGGGAGAAAGATTTATTTATCTACTAAAACTACGAGTTTATACTGATACCTCAGGTTCCAGTGAAGCACCACAAGCTATAGTCTAGTTTCCCCCTTGGCATATTTGTAAATGCCTTCCCCGCCGCTGAGAAACCTGGCTACCATTGCCTTCAGTATGTTTACTCATTTGTACAAGGTGAACATGTAAAGGAAGTATTACAGAATAGTGAACTCATGCCACTGGAAAACACAAACCCAATATTTAGAGTTAAATATAAGTTTATAGTTTTGTTGTGATTTTTTTAGGTAAAATTTACATACAATGAAACACACCATCTTAAGCATAGAGTTGAATGAATCTTAACAAATACATGCAGTCACTTAACCCAAGCTGTTGTCAAGAGAGACAACATTTTCTCCACCCCAGGACATTTCCTAGTCCATCTCTTACCTTTAGACACAACCACTCTTCCGATTTTTATATCCGCAGGTTAGTTTTCCCTGTTCCTGAAATTCATGCAAATGAAATTTAAAGTACTTCTCTCTTGTGTCTCGCTTTCTCTCACTCACCGTGTTTTTCCTCTTGATGTATTAGGTGTACTACAAATTTACCAACTCTATGAATCTTTTCAAATAATTGACTATAGATTTTGCTGACTTTCTGAAGAATTTGTGTTTGTATATTATTTTATTGATTCCTGTTCTTTATTATTTTCTTTCTCCTGCATACTTTGGATTCAATTTGCTCTTTTTTTAACTTAAGCTATAATCTCAGAAAACTGATTTTAAGCATTTTTCCTAAATCAAGTATTAAAAATTATAAATTTTCCTCTAAGCACTGCTTTAACTGCATCCCTAAAATTTTGATATGTTGCATTAATCTTAGAAAGTTGATTTTAAGCATTTTTCTCTAGTCAAGTATTAAAAATTGTAAATTTTCCTTTAAGCACTGCTTTAACTGCATCCCTAAAATTTTGATATGTTGCATTTTACTTACCATTCTGTTTAAGTATGTTTTACTTTCTTTGCTTGGATTTCTTCTTAGGCTATTTAGATAAGTTTTTCTTTCTTTTTTTTTTCCCTGCCCTAGTTGGGAAGATAAGCTTTTCTTAACCTCTAATTTTGAGTATTTTTAGATATTCTAATGTTACTGATTTTTAATTAAATCTATGATGATCAGAAAATATCATCTATAAAACTCCAATAGTTTTAAAACTTTTGAGTCTTGCTTATGGCCCAAGATAACCATACTTATCTTTGTGAACATTGCATGTGCTCATGAAAAGCGCATTGAGTCCACCTCTGTTAAGTGTACTGTTCAAATATTCATCATCCTTTCTAATTTTTTTGAATATTTTCTTCCAGTAGCCACACACACACACACACACACACACACACACACACACACACACACACGGTGGGGGAGAGAGAGAGCTGTTTGAAACTGTGAGTTTATAAGAAGCAAAATTTCTAAAATAAATATATTTTTCCCAGATTTTTACCATGTTAATTTGATAAATGTGTGTTGGGTGAATAATATGTCTGTCAGATGTCAAAACCGTACCTGGAAAGAAGAAGTGATAAAGTGCTACACCTTGTGTACACTTTGTATACAAGATATGCAAGTGGCGAAACACTATGTATTGTGAGGAGTTCAATGAACCAATTGTCTTTCCTTTTCGATACTCCAGACTAAGTTTAAACAAAACCAAAGCTCAAACCCCAAACAAATACACTTCAAAATAATTTTTACATGTGGAGAGGAGACCTCTGAGCCACAGAGAAATGAGAAATGGGAGCTCTGTTGGAGGAGCATACAAAGGATGCATGGATACAAAAGGGGAACAGAGCTGATGACTGAAGCTACATTGCTGATCAAGGTAACAAGGTGTTTATATGCATCTGGGGGAAAAAAACACAATCCCTAGAATTATTAGACAGAAAGATCCATGAAGACCAATCATGCCAAACTAATTTTCTTTTCTGACATGTTTACTAAACATGTAGAGCAATAGATTGCATCGGTACAGAGCACCTCCATCTCTAGAATTATCACTCTGCCATGATTCATGACAAACCTCAGGTTAACAATCTTGGGTTAACAATACATTAGTTTATGTATTCACCACTGATTGAGCAAAAAATTAGTTATTCTGGTTGTATAGACATGGGGAATCATTGACAATAGCAGTGCTCTAATCCCTGAGCTATGGAGCCAGCATGGGGAATAGTTTCTAGAGGAGTGCTAAGAGTTTTGAGCCGTATTCCACTTTTTGGTACTTGTACTTCAAAACTGAAGGAACTCAACATTTTTTGAGCAATCTGTATAAAGAGTTGAATCACATATTTACAGGAATCCAAATTTTGGTTGTACTTTTTACTGTGAAATGTTGAAACATGTCATTGTAAGAGCAAAAGACCAAAAAAATTGCAGTTTTATTAGTCGGCTAGAAAACTAGACTGAATTCCTTTAATAAATTAGGTTACCCATCAACCTTTCTATGTAAGAGTACAGAATAATCTGATTTTAAGTAACCACAAATTTAACTTATTAGTCTATTTTCCACTGCTGATAAATACATACCTGAGACTGGATAGTTTACAGAGAAAAAGGAGTTCAAGGGACTCACAGTTCCACATGTCTGGGGAGGCCTCACAATCACAGTGTAAGGTGAAAAACACCTCTTACACAGCAGCAAACAAGAATGAGAACCAAGCGAAAGCAGTGTCCCTTTATAAAACCATCAGATCTTGTGAGATTTATTCACTACCATGAGAACAGTATGGGGGAGACCGGCCCCATGCCTCAATTATCTTCTGGGTCCCTCCCACAAGATGTGGGTGTTATGGGAGCTAAAACTCAAAGATGAGACTTTGTGAGGGCACAGCCAAACCACATCCTTCTGCCCCTGGCTCTTCCCCAATCTCATTTCCTCACCTTTCAATACCAGTTATGCCTCCCCAACAGTTTCCCAACGTCTTAATTCATTTTATTCCATTAACATTGGAGTCCACAATCCAAAGTCTCACCTGAGACAAAGCAAGTCCCTTCTGTTTGTGAGCCTGTAAAATCAAAAGTCAGTTAGTTATTTTCTAGATCCAATGTGGGCACAGGCATTGGGTAAATACATTCATTCTGAATGGGAGAAATGGGCCAAAGCAAAGGGGCTAAAGGCTCATCCAAATTCAAAATCCAGTGTCCGAAAAGAACTCCTTGGACTCCATGTCTCACAGCCAAGTCATGCTAATGCAAGAGGTGGGCTCCCATGCTTTTGAGCAGCTCCACCCCTGTGGCTTTGCTGGGTACAGGCTCACTCCCAGCTGCTTTCATGGGCTGGCATTGAGTGCTTGCAGCTTTTCCAAGTACATGGTGCAAGCTTTCGGTGGATCTACCATTCTGGGGTTAGAAGGATGGTGGCCCTCTTCTCACAGTTTCTCCAGGCAGTGTCCCACTGGGGATTCTGTCAGGGGGCTCCAAGCCCACATTTCTCTTCCACAGTGTTCTAGCAGAGGTTCTCCATGAGGGCCCCGCCCCTGCAGCAAACTTCTGCCTGGGCATCCAGGTATTTCCACACATCCTCTGAAATCTAAGCAGAGGTTACCAAACCTCAATTTTTGACTTCTGTGCAGAAGTCTAAAGCAGGTTCCACACCACGTGGAGGCTGCCAAGGCTTGAGACTTGCACTCTCTGGAGCCAAGGCTCTTGCTGTACCTTGGTCCCTTTTAGCTATGGCTAGAGTAGCTGGGATACAGGGCACCAAGTTCCTAGGCTGCACACAGCAGGGGGACCCTGCCCAGGAAACCATTTTTTCCTTCTTGGACTCCAGGCCAGTGATGGGGGTACCTGCCACAAAGGTCTCTGACATGCCCTGGAGATATTTTCTGCATGGTCTTGGGGATTAACATCTAGTTCCTCATTACTCACGCAAATTTCTGCAGCTGGCTTTAATTTCTCCTCAGAAAATTGGATTTTCTTTTCTATCACATCATCAGGCTAAAAATTTTTTAACTTTCATGCTCTCCCTTTTAAAACTGAATGTCTTTAACAGTACCCAAACCACCTCTCGAATGTTTTTCCGGCTTCTGCCAGATACCTTAAATCGTCTCTCTCAAGTTCAAAGTTCCACAAATCTTTAGGGCAGGGGCAAAATGCCACCAGTCTCTTTGCTAAAACCCAGCAAGGGTCACCTTTACTGCAGTTCCCAACAAGTTCCTCATCTCCATCTGAGACCACCTCAGCCTGGATTTCATTGTCCATATCGCTAGCAGCATTTTGATCACATCCATTCAACAAGTCTCTAGGAAGTTCCAAACTTTCCCACATTTTCCTGTCATCTTCTGAGCCCTCCAAACTGTTCCAACGTCTGCCTGCTACCCAATTCCAAAGTTGCTTCCAGATTTTTGGGTATCTTTATGGCAGCACCCTACTCCACCGATAACAATTTTCTGTATTAGTCCATTTTCACACTGCTAATAAATACATACCTGAGACTTGGTAATTTATAGAGGAAAGGGGTATAATTGACTCATGGTTCCACATGGCTGGGGATGCCTCATGATCATGGCAGAAAATGAAAGGCACATCTTACCTGTCAGCAGACAAGAGAGAATGAGACCCAAGCAAAAGGAGTTTCCTTTTATAAAACCATCAGATCTCGTGAGACAAGAACAGTAGGGGGGAAACCAGCCTCATGATTCAATTATCTCCCACTGGGTCCCTCCCACAACGTGAGTGCTATAGGAGCTACAACTCAAGATGAAATTTGGGTGAGGACACAGCCAAACTCTACCAGGTATATTTGTTAACTACGACAATATGCATATGAACAAGGCTCTAGATAATAGCAAGTAACAGTCCCGCCCTTCTCCTTCCTTCCATACTTAGAGTGTTATATTTGATTCTAGGTCCATATATTATTTGATTTGTGTTACTGACTCCAAGAGTGTGTCTAGGGATGAGTAAGAAGATAGAGAGGATTCTGTCAGGAGTGCTCTGGGAAGAGCACTGAAAGTGATTTTAAGTGTTTGTCGCAGAGAAGAGAGGGCTGAGGGGATCAATGGTGGTGGCTTCAAGTATTTGGAGGACTTTCTTTTAGAAAAAGGAGAAGGCTCTTGTACTATTCAGAAAGTTCTTGAGTTCATCATTTTTTCTTTTTACTATTTGGAGAAACCATTTGTTTTACACACCAAGTCAAAAATCCACCAGTACCAAACAACCAGCATAAGAACTTTCTAAAGAAAATAGAGCTGTCGCAAGAGACTTTGGACCCTCATGGGAACACTCAGGCTCAATGATCCCTTGCAGGGTTGCTGTGGAAGCCGCTCTTGTTTTGGACATCATTGGATAAAATGACCTCTATGAATGCTTCCAAATCTAATGTCTAATATGGTACATATTTTAGTACATGAGATCTAGGAAGGACCTAAGAGATTATCTTATGCTCACAGCTGTAATTTATAGATGAGGAGACTGATAAGCCTCTGGACTGAGGTCATGACCTGTGATATTAAACATCTCTTTTTCTTTACTTTTAATTATTGATATTAAAAAATAGAAAGAATGAATAAGACCTACTATTTGAAAGCACAACAAGGTGACTATAGTCAGTAACAACTGAATTGTACATCTTCAAATGACTGAAAGAGTGGAATTGGATTGTTTGCAACTCAATGGATAAATGCTTGAGGGGGTGGATAACTCAGAGGTTATGATGTGCTTATTTCACATTGTATGCCTGTATCAAAACATCTCATGTACCCTATAAATATATACACTTACTATGTACCCACAAAAATTAAAACGAAAACCAGTTAAAATAAATTACTGATATAAATGTAAGGGGTAAAAGTACAATTTTGTTACACGGATATATTCCATAGTGGTCAAATCAGGGCTGCCTTTAAAATTTTCTTACCATGGATTAGATCAACAATTGAATTCAGAATTCCAAAGAGAATTTTAAATGGCTTTGAAGCCATTCCACTGTTTGTAGCAATTACTAATCTGTGATAGCCACAGAACAACCGTGTCTCCCGGTATTCATCAAACAAGCAAATTTTGATTCAAAAATCGAGGACATTTTATTCTACATCACTATAGAAATCTGTAACCATAACTATGGGTCTGAGAACATTCTTAAATGCCTGATATTGTAGGGAGTTTGCCCCACGTGTTTAAAATGGTGACGTATCTGCTAAAATAGAAAATATTATTTTGAGTAACTAACTACACCAACGAAGTTTTATTCCTGTTTTTGTTTATTTATTTATTTATTTATTTATTTATTTATTTTGTTTTTTGAGATGGAGCCTTGCTCTGTTGCCAGGCTGGAGTGCAGTGGCACAATCTCAGCTCACTGCAACCTCCGCCTTCTGGGTTCAAGCGATTCTTCCACCTCAGCCTCCTGAATAGCTGGGACCACAGGCATGTGTCACCACGCCCAGCTACTTTTTGTATTTTTAGTAGAGATGGGATTTCACCATGTTGGTCAGGATGGTCTCTAACTCTTGACCTCATGATCCACCCACCTTGGCCTCCCAAAGTGCTGGGATTACAGGTGTGAGCCACCGCACCCAGCCTTTGTCACCCAGACTGTAATGCAGTGACTCAATCTCAACTCATGGCAACCTTTGCCTCCTGGGCTCAAACGATCCTCTTGCCTCAGTCTCCCAAGTAGCTGGGACTACAGGTGCCCACCACCATGCCTGGCTAATTTTTTTGTATTTTTAGTAGAGACAGGATTTCGCCACATTGGCCAGACCGGTCTCAAACTCCTGACCTCAAGTGATCTGCCCTCCTCAGTCTCCCAAAGTGCTGGCATTGTAAGTGTGAGCCACCATACCCTACCTAGCCCAAAGTTTTGTTTCTTATGCAGCTTGCCCAAAGCAGGTGGGCTGCAACCCTGCTCCATGGCCTTCAAACTGGAGCCCAGCTGCCAGCAGCATCCTCTGGAACAGTGGCAATGACCAAGGCAGACAGAAGGAGTGTGATGTGGCTTGGCTCTGTGTCCCCACCCTAATCTCATCTCAAATTATCATCTTCATGTGTTGAAGGAGGGCCCTGTAATCCCCACTTGTCGAGGGAGGGAGGTGATTGGGCCATGGGGCAGTGTCTCCCATGCCTTTCTTGTGATAGTAAGGGAGTTCTCATGAGATTTGATGGTTTTGTAAGCATCGGGCATTTCCTCTGCTTGTTCTTCTCTTTCCTGCCTCCCTGTGAAGAAGGTACTTGCTTCTCCTTTGCCTTATGCCATGATTGTAAGTTTCCTGAGGTCTCCCCAGCCATGTGGAACTGTGAGTCAATTCAACCTCTTTTCTCATAAATTACCCAGTCCTGGGTATTTCTTTATAGCAGTGTGAAAGTGGACTAATGCAGCGTGCATGACCAAGCACCAGCAGATGCTCAAAGCTGCTGCTGGAAGTGACATTTCCACTCATGTATCATCGGCCACAGCAAATCACATGGTCACACCCCAGCATAATAGCATAGGGAAGAATCATCTCTCCTCAGGAAGGGTGAGGCCTCAGATACTGTGAACAGCTATACACCACCTGCAGTGCACATCTGTCTTCAGAGGCTTTAATGCTACACCAGCCACTCACCGCCTCCACCACCCTCTTCTCTCACAATGGGGTCAGATTTCACACAAATATAAGATGTGCTTGTTTGATGGATATTTCGAGGCATTGGTGGAGTTCTTTGCCTGTCACCCAGAGATTACTGAGTCGTGCAGGGATTGGAGTGGAAACACAGCAGTGTTGAGAACAAAGCTATAAATTCTACCAGGTGACTTTCAAAGAGAGCTCTGTGTGCTAGTCGTGGTTCTCCAGAAAACCTGAACTGACAGTAACGTGTATATACATATAGGATAATATATTGATCCTATTAAGGATCAATGAGGATACTATTATTGATCCTAAATAAGGACTTGCTTTATGCAATTATGGAGACGAGCAAATTCCACATCTGCAGGGTGGGCCAGCAGGTAGGGACCCAGGAGAGCAATGGTGTGGGTGGACCCAAAGGCCACCTGCTGGTGAGGCCCCCTTGCTCAGTGAGGCCTGTCTTCATGTTCCATTTAGACCTTCAGCTGATTACATGAGGCCCACCACACTTTGAAGGGCAATCTGCTTTACCCCACAGCTCACTGTTTTGAACGTTAATCTCATCAAAAAGCATGCTCTAAATTGATACAGAAAATGAAGCACTACACCCTGGTATAGGCAGGAAATCTCTGTTGCTGGACCAAGTGATTCAAACTGTTCCAGGCAGCCTGACCACCAGGAAGTATGGATATAAAGCCTCTGCTTTTCGGGGGAGGAGCTACAAAGAGACTTTTCCATCCCTGATTCTCCTCCCTTAAAGGAATAGAGGGGGAGACACTTGGTTCTCCTCACCAAAGAGCGAGCCTATGGTGAAGCCCAGGGGCACATATAAGACAGGATTGTTTACATAACTTAAAGTGGCTGAAAATCATGGAATTGTGCTGAGATTTGTTACAGGAGCCTACACAGCTGGAAGGATAGATTGAAGGTCATGCTTTGAAGAAAAGCCATTAAAAATAAATAAATAACATTGTATCACACGTTTGCCTCTCAAGTTCAGACTGCCTCTAAACTGAGTAGCATTACAAATATCCTAGGAAAAAACTATCCTTAAAACCTGGAAGGTCATATTAGGCTGCCATAATCCTCTTACCATGTACAACAAATGTAATGAAAACGATACACCTGAACCAAGGCAAGCCCAACAGCTTAATTTTAAAACTCAGTGATACTAAGTATTCCCATCAACTGACCGTTCAGAAACTCCACATGGCTACACTGTATTTCCTCCACAAGTTGCTTCAGGGTTGTGGAATTCACTGGAACTTGGAGGGAGCCTTAAACCTTTGTGGGTGATTGACGTCTAACGTACCTGAGCTTCCCTAGTTCTGCTGATCCTCAGTCTCCTGGACACCAGGTGAGTGCCTGATCTACACCCCTGATCAGTTAAACTCCCTGGACACCAGGTGAGTGCCTGATCTACACCCCTGATCAGTTAAACTCCCTGGACACCAGGTGAGTGCCTGATCTACACCCCTGATCAGTTAAACTCCCTGTGGGATTGTTGTTTCTGAAAGTCCAAGGGTCAAAATTCTATGTCTTGATGGAAGAATATTTTCTTACTTTGAGTCAATGACTATTTAATATACTTTCTAAATATCTGAAGAGAATTACGTTGTGTAAATATTTTTGTATATTTCTGCATAATGAATAATCTCTTCCATTCTGTTCCTAACTCATCAACTTAAAAAACACAGAAGAAAGATCGGACCCCAGCATGATTTGATATCCTGCAGTCTCATCTCTATAAGCCCAGAATAAAATGAAAAAGGTATGGAAGAGAAGAGAGAAATCACTGTTGACAACACATTTTACTTAGCAGTCCAACATGGTTTATCAGCATAATAAAATGTGCCAATACCCACCAGCACTCTAAAATATGCACTAATAATAAATAGAGATATAGGGCATAATATGGTCAATGACGAGTTATAAATTTATAGTTCCTGGGGGGAATGATGGGAGACCTCAGAATGGGGAAAGTTGGCTTTGGATAAAACAAAGAACTTTCTCCTTTGATAAGCATCAGATAAAAATAGCATTGATTTTTTAGCTATAAAATCACAATCCCTATTTTGTATGATCAAGAAACAAACAAGTTTCCACAATATTACCTTTCAGCTCCTATATATTCCATTTTCATCTTTTGTGCATCCAGATGATACTGTAAAATTAATGGTTTTATAGGTGGGATAGAGCTCAGTATCGTACAGGCTAGTCCTTGACCTGAAACATCATCAACCACAACAAATTCTTTCTTCCATTTCCTAAAGCAAAAAGCAATGAAAAACCTTCTAAGTAAATTCTCCATTACAATTTTCTGTAGTACCTGGATTCTCTGCATTTCTCCCAACTAAATGTTCACCCACTTATAAAGAGACAATTTAAAGGCTGCTTATCAGTGGCTGGGGACAAGATTGTAGGTCCCACTTTTCCTTTTTGTTTACAATGGCAAGTTAGACCGCCTGTGTGATTGTAAGGAGATGATCTAACCATGTCTGACATTTATATGAGCATTTACGTTTCATGCTAAGTTTCTTTTATGGTCTCCATCAAAACTTAATATGTAAATATTAGTGTCACATCTTCCTTCCCTCTTAACAAGCTTTAAAGTCAATTTAGAATTTTTAGAATACTGTAGCTATGAGTTATTTTCCCAAATCACATAAGCAGCATGATCATTTCACATTTTACATTTTATTTGTTTTCTTTTTACAGGTGAGCTAATTTGCACCTATATCCACTGAACTTAAACTTGCTAAGTTTTCAGTTGGTTTCCCTTGAAAATATCATTTGCTAATTCATTATTTGTTTCATTTTCTCTTATCCTAATATAGTAAAAAATATTTGCTAAGCAGATAGAGAAATCTATCAGTCCAATTGGAATCCTTGCACTTTAATAGTTTCAGCATTCAAATGTGCAATTATTGGTAAAGAGAGCAAATTGTTCCAAAACCACAAATAACCGTGATAGAACTAACCCCTTCCTAATATGAATGTATTACGTGCCTTATTTTATTTCTCCAAGAACTAAAATGGTGACTTTTACAACAAAAAGTAATAGCAAACAAGAATAATACCTAATTTTTATTAACCACTGAAAACGAGTCAGGCACTCAGCCAAGAATCATGTGCATTTTTCCCCTTTAGTTCTCACAGTAAATGTAGGGCATAAATACTCAATAAATTCTCACTCAGACAGATGGCACAATGTCATTCTGCCGGTCACGAAGGTGTTAGTTGCTGTGTGCTCACAGGACATGGGACTTCAGGCTTTTTTTTTTTTTTTTTTTTTTTTTTGACATCTGGCTCTATCATCCAGGTTGGAGTGCAGTGGCACGATCATAGCCCACTGCAGCCTTCACCTGCCATACTCAAGCCATCCCCCTACGTCAGCCTCCTGAGTAGCTGGAATTACAGGCAAGCACCATGATGACCAGCAAATTTTTGTATTTTTTGTAGAGATGGGGTTCCTCCATGTTGCCCAGGCTGGTCTCAAACTTGTAAGCTCAAGCGATCCACCCACCTTAGCCTCCCAAAGTGCTGGAATCACAGGGATGAGCCAGTGAGCCTGGCTGACTCCAAACTTTTCTAAGGAGGATTTGGGCCACAGAGTGGAGACAGTCTCTGCCCTCAAAGGTGCTGCCATGTGTCATCAAAGATCAATGCTTCTGGCCGGGCGCAGTGGCTCACATCTATAATCCCAGCACTTTGGGAGGCCGAGGCGGGTGGACCACGAGGTCAAGAGATCGAGACCATCCTGGTCAACATGGTGAAACCCCGTCTCTACTAAAAATACAAAAATTAGCTGGGCATGGTGGCGCGTGCCTGTAATCCCA
>CAUYOR010037591.1:0-21370 GCA_963573925.1 Callimico goeldii | reverse complement strand
CATTCTTGTTATCATTTCCTCAAATCTTTTTTCAAATCTTTTTTCAAGGTTCTTAGTTTCTTTGCATTGATTTAGAACATGTTCTTTTAGCTCATGGAAGTTTCTCATTATCCACCTTCTGAAGTCTGATCCCGTCATTTCGTCACACTCATTCTCCGTCCAGCTTTTTTCCCTTGCTGGTGAGGAGTTGTGGTCCTTTGTAGGAGGTGAGGTGTTTTGGTTTCGGGTGTTTTCCTCCTTTTTGCGCTGGTTTCTTCCCATCTTTGTGGATTTATCCACCTGTTGTCTGAGTAGTTGCTGGCTTTTCGATTGGGTCTCTGAGTGGACGCCCAGATTGTTGATGATGAAGTATTTCTGTTACTTAGTTTTCCTTCTAACAGTCTAGCCCCTCTGCTGTAGGACTGCTGAGGTCCACTCCAGGCCCTGTTGCTGTGGGTTCCGCTCTACTGTCCTGGGCTCCACCCTGTGCCCGTGGGCTCTGCCCTGCTGTTGTGGGCTCCGCCCTGTTGACGGAGTCTCTCTGTTATGGTGGGTTGCCTTGGCAATGGCAGGCTGTGTCAGCAATGGGCGTGTACCTCAGTAGGGGCACCATGTCACCACCGAGCTGCACCATCCTGGATTCAGCTGTGCCCGCAGTGAAACTCTCAACCTGGAGCATTTCAAATTGCCATTTTGTTTGTCCCTATGGGGGTGGGACCTGCCGAGCCTGATCACCTGGCTCCCTGCCTCAGAGCCCTTTCTCCCTCTTTTTTTTTTAAGTTGAACAGTTGACTATCTCCCAGGTGTTTTAGTCGCCTGCTGATAGGGCACTGGGATCTGTGTGAGTTCCCGTGCAGTGACCCACTGCACTGGCTCAAATGTCACTTCCTGGGAATCTCTTTGTCTGGCTCACTGTCCAAGTCCCATTTAATCAGATGGATATGCTAATCTGCCCTCCCAAATCTCAGATTGCCGGTTTAACAGGGCATCCAGATCAGCGCGTTTTGTGTGGGGTGCCGCTGCGCTGCAGTGCTGGCCGAAAGGGCCGCGCAAGCCGGGAGGGCTGTGCTGGCATCCCATGTCTCTCCTACACCTGGGAATTTCCCTGTTCTGTGGGCAAGAAAGATCCGTCTGGAAATGCGGCTAGGACTCACTCTCTGTGCCTTCGCTGAGAGCTGCAATCCTGGGTTTTTCCTACTGCACCACCTTGGAAAAATCCCTCTTTCCTCTTTTAGGTCTCTGCACTACCCCCAATCCTGCTCAAAGAAGCCCTAAAAAACATGGCCCCAGCCCCCCTCTATGCCGACCTTCCTAATATCCCACTGCTCCCCACTCTTCATTTCTTTTTCCTTTGCATTACTAATATAAAAAGACAGGAATGTAAGGCCTGACCATGCCATGACCGGTGTGGTCATCTAGTGACCTGCACATTCACCCCAGATGAGTTCCTGGAAGAAACGATCAACCCCAGTGGTGCCGAACTAACCTGAGACATTCTTCTTCTGTTGGTTCTTATTCCAGCCTCAATTGACAAGGCCATTGGACTCTGTAACTGAGCTTGGCCAACCTCATGACTCCACACCCTATGACCCCCACCCAGCTTGGCCAATCTTGTGATTCCACACCCCATGACCCCCTCCCAGCTTGCAAACCAACGACCCTACCCCCAGCTTCCACAGACCACCAACTGGAACTTCTGTAACTTTCCACTGCCCACCCCAAACCTATAAAACCAACTCCTATCCCCTTGCCCACCACTGACGCCGTTTTTGGCCTCAGTCCACTTGTACCCCGGTGAATAAACAGCCATGTTGCTCACACGAAGCCTGTTTGGGGGTCTCTTCATTCAGAGCGTGCAATTTCACATTGGGGAAGACAGAGGATGCATTCGTTAGAGTCCAGAATCTGGGAGAAAAAAAACAATTTTCAGAGACTGGAAACTTATCCTAGTCTGGCAAGTTGAAGAAGGATCAAAAGTCCTACCTTTCACTGAAGAAAGTTTTCATTACAGCATAACAGCAACATCTGTGTGATAAAATCTTGGCATTTTTATAAGTAGTAAAATCCAGTGAGTCAATTGAAGAGGCTGCCATAAGACTGATGTGGTCTTCACCAGCATTAATCAGAACGTGGCCCCAGCACAGGTAACGTTGCTGGACTTCATGCCATATCTGGCCCAGAGGGGTGTGTGTGTGTGTGTGTGTGTGTGTGTGTGTGTGTGTTTGATCTTTTAAAATTGGCATCCGTTCCCAGCATGCAAACACTGTTAACTTCACACCTGGATTCCCAGTTCCTCTTGAAACACCCTGTGGTCAGGTTGCCCTGGGCCCGTGTTCTGCCTGTCACCATCATCTGGAGTGGACCAGTTGTCTACAGAGACTCTCCACTCAGCTCTCTGCAGTCTCCACCACTCCCCTTCGTCTCCCACACAGAGGAGAGGGGCACTTGTCATTTCTTGTCACATTTGTCCCACTGGCTTTCTGACAGTAGATTTTGGAGTGATGTGAGATATTTCTGTTACACTGGTCTCCATCAAAAATGAGCAACAAATGATAGCCCTCGCTCTCGTCAGTCCAACAGTGAATTCTTTCTAGGTCATAAGCAGAACAATGGGAAGTCAGATTGCGTTCCGCTGAAGAGTGTCTGTGGGCTGAGTATTTCGAAATAATGTCACAGGAGAAGTGACTGAAGGAAGTGAGAGTGTTCAGCCTGGTGCTAAGAGGAGAGGCCCAGGGGTAAGGTACAGAGGGAGACGTGGGAGCTCTTTTTAAGTCTTTCAAGGACCATCATGTAGAAAATGGAGTAGGTTTGTGCTTTTTATATTCCAATAGGGGAAGTTAAAAAGGAACCATTCTCAGCTTACTTAAAAGAAAAAGAATGCAGAGCCACTGACTTCTTTGGTTAAGGTTTCAGACAGATAATGTTGGTCCAAATCCTGGTTCTAGCTTCTATGTATTTGATCTTGGGAAAATTCCTTAAATTTCTCCAAGCCCAGGTTCCTTATATGCACAACAAGAATTGACAATGCTAAGGCACAGAGCTGCACTTTCTAGAGATCTGTTCTAAGGACAGTGCACGCACAGAACTGACACTCATCCAAGAAATCCTTGAGAATCTTTTGGAGAACACCTAGGCTTTTAGAGGTTCCCAGGCCAATTGGGTTTTGCCTTTGCTTTAATTTCTTCTTGTATTTGACCCATGTGCAAAGTTTACGGGGCAGTACGTGGTCCTCACCATACACTGGTTTTACAGGCAGTGTTGAGTGGAGTCATAGATAAGAAGGATTCGGAAGACAATGAAGAGAAGTTAAATTTCTCCCTCTCTGTTTTATACTTCTCTCCTTCATGTATTCTAATAACAAACTGTTGTCAGGTGGAAATCTACAGACAGTCTGAGCACTGATAAATGAATTATCATTAGGTTAAATGTTGTATGATGCAATGCCAGTGAAATTTGGGAAAGAAAGAAAGAATGAAGGATCACACAGTGCTCGACCTCCACTACATCAGTAAATCTTACGTATGCATTTATGTCACGTCCATAGCCATATCTACCTCTCGGTCTTCTAAACCCCACTTGACTAAAGGACCCACGGAGTCTAGGCTATGCCCCTTTACTAATCATCTACCCCTGTGTTTGCACAGTGCCTGGTGTGTGCATGGTACTCAAACAGCACATTTCGAACTGAGAAATGAATGAATCCAGAGGTGAAATAAACCCCAAGAGTGGGTGTTCAATCTTTGTTGGATGATCCCTAGTGGATTTAACGTCACTGAAAATCTTCAAAAAGAGGCAGAAGGGGCTTATGTGTCAAACAGATTTGGCAATGGCTGTAGACATAGACCTGAGTTCTAAGATGCTATGAACCAAGTCTCCTCTTGATCATATTGAATCTTGATATACTGATTGAACATATACAATGTGGAAGGAAGTGTACAAAATGTTGTGGAAGTCACAAAGATGGAATGGACATGGCTCTGCCATTGGGAGCTTACACTCTAGCTAATGAATATTGATAGCTAACACTAATTGAACAGTGAATATTGATAGCTAACACTATGTATCAGCTACTACAAGTGTTGATTCATTTAATTCTCATAACAATCCTTTGAGATAGAAAATACTACTTTTCACAGTCTGTAGATGAGGAGATGGAGGTGTAGAGGGGGTTAATTAAGTCAGCTAAAGTCACTCAACTCGTGAGTGTAGCAACCATAGTTTCAATCTGAAAAGACTGGCACCAGACCCTGTAATCTTAACTATGGAGCATTCCTTGTTAGTTGTGCAGGACTTGCTTTGGGTAGGTTCTTATAAGCCAGTATCAGAATGTCATTCCTACAGTCCCCGTCAGAGGAATCAGTTGGTAGTGGACACTTTCCAAAGTATTTGTAAATTACTTTGTTAAAAAAAGAGCAGGAAGACATTTTTCCTAGCTTTCTCAAGTTTCTTTACATCTTCACAGAGAGGACAGATAATGTGGTTTTAGAGTAAGATTCTGCTGTAATCTTTGAGGACCTATCTTTCTAATTTGTGGACTCATGTTTTTATTGGATTAGTAATTATATTTTTGTCAATGAATTATGGCTCCCAGAACCACAGAAGCTGGTCATGCATCACCAGCAGGAGATGAGCATCTTTACTCTTGGAGAGAAATAAAATGTAGAATCATATGGATCTCAAAGATGGCGTGCCCTCCTTCTTACCCCTGCAATAATTCAGTTTCTCAGCTTCCAGTATCAGCTGTACTAGCAATGAGGAGATGCCA
Organism: Callimico goeldii; assembly: GCA_963573925.1. Lineage (NCBI taxonomy): Eukaryota > Metazoa > Chordata > Mammalia > Primates > Cebidae > Callimico > Callimico goeldii. The sequence continues at coordinate 16,626 of CAUYOR010037591.1, read as the reverse complement.
GTGGGCTAGTAAAAGGACATTCGTGAGCAAAAGCCTTCCTGTCCCCAGGAACACATCTTGTTTTCAAACTTAACCTTCCAGTGGTTAAGGCAGAGTATCTTCCACTGGATGAGCTCTCCTGCTGCTTGTCTGGCAACGTCTGGAAAACTGGTTACTAAATAGAACCCAATGTCACCTCTGGTGACGATCAGCAGTTTCAATAGAGCAGCTGCATTTCCCTAGCTAATTTTCAGCAGCTACAAAAGGGCACTGTGATGCGGTTTCCTCAAGGTTTTGAATTTTCAGATTAAAGTATGGAAGGAAGTATATTTCTTGGAGTTAGTCCTATAGAGAGGCACATTTGAACTACAGTCATTGAGCTAAAGAAATCCGTATTCAGGCAGAGCAGAACAGGACAGTAAGATAGGTAATGTGATCTGGCAGGGATCACCTGAATTCCCTCATTGGTTATTTATGGGCCTTCTGTTTGCCTGTTTGCAAATAACAGAAATCCAAATATGACTTGCTTGAGCCACTAAAGAAAAGGGTATTGGACAAGTCACTAGAAGAGGTCATAATGACTTTAAGTTGGATCCAAAGGCTTGTTGGGATTTGGTTACTCTCCATCTCTCACTTCTGATATCCCCATATGTTGTCTTTATTCTCAGATAGATTATTTTTATACAGTCACCGTCACCTGCAGCAGCTAAGAGGTTTACATCCTTTCACATTCAGGTTCACAAAAAGGAAGACTCTGTTCTCTAGCGCTCCCCACAATATTTCCAGGTTTAAAGAACACTGAGTCTCATGCCCATGGCCACTTTTGATCTGGCAGATCTGTGGCCATGCAATAGAATAGGTGGATTGGCCATGCCTGGGTCACATACTTACCTCTGCAGCTGGAGGTGGGATATGCTCAACTTGAAGCACATGGTGAAGGAGTGAGGACTGATTCCACAGGGAAAGTTTCATTTCCCGTGAGATGCTCCCTGTACTGCCAAAACAATAGACCCTGCTTAGGTACCAAAGTAGGATGAGGTTTTGTTCATGGTTTTCCTATGCTCATGCTCTTCCCTGCACTGGGAATCCTGGTGCCTGCCTGCACCTGGATAATTCCCAGTCACCCTCAGACTTGGCTAAAGTTCTCCCTGTTCTATGCAGCCACCTTCCTGTTGCTCTCCCTGCCAAGGAATCTCACCTTGTGTTTCCATCCTCCTGTACAGACAAATCACAGACTCAGCACTTTGTACGTCTTTGTGTATATTGATGCATGTGCCCCCGGAAGTAGGCGCCCTGTCTTGTAAGTATTTCTATCCCCATGGCCTATTCAAATGCAGTAATAGCAACGAGGATGACACCGCCATTATAACACCCAATGGTACTGAGCCAGACACTGTTCTACTTTTTAAAAATACATTACAACACCTCCATGAAGTAGATGCAGTATATGTGTTATCCCATTTCTCAGCTCAGGAAACTGAAGCACAGAGAGGATTTTAAGTGTGTCCACAGTGTGTTTTGAATAAACAGTAACTTACTGTATGTCCAAATTCACAGTACTGAAAAATGGACAAACAGTTCCTTCATGCTCCTATCTCATTTAAAAACAGATGTTTCTGGAAATGTGGATTTTATGTAAGATTTTTGACTTGAAAGTCTCATGCAATTGAATAACATTTGCTCGTGTAGCAATGTAAAGCAAACTAGTTACCTTTTTAATTGGAAAGGGCCTGTGACTACATTCTGCCTAGGGACTGTCAGTCTTATCTATCCTTAATGTTGTGCACTGTAGGATCAGGTAAACGAAACAGAAGCTAGAGGCTCAGCCACAGGCAAGAATGGAGTTGACAGTGTTCCGGAGGAGTCCACAGGTATGGAGGAAGTGAAGGAAATGGGTTCAGAGCAGACTCTGGATTTATTTACCTGGAAAGGGTCCTTGTCTGCTAAGGGCTTCCAAAGAAACCTTCTGACTGATTTGAATTATATTTGGAAGAACATATAGAAAAATTCAAAAGAAGTTTAAGGCTATTTCTTCTTTTTCCTTTAGCATTGATTGGCAAAAATTCCTACCAAAAAAAAAAATACACTGTCATTCTATTTCGGTGCATAGATTTCTTTCCGTTGCTCATTACTAGGAGCCAGACAGCTAAGAATAAGTCGTCAGGCAGTTTGGATGTTATTGCTTAATTTTGTCCTTTATGCTGGTAATTTGGACTCCTATTGTTCCATTCTAATTAGATATGTGCCATGTATTTCCTGTTGGCCAGGGACAGATATTGCTGCATTCTCAACCTTTTGTTCCTGTCAGCGTCACTATGATTCCAATATTAATTTAGATTGTTTGTTAATTTCTGTCTTTGGCATCTCTAATTAAGAACTAACACTCTGGAATTGTTTCTGCATAATTCGGGGAAATCTCGGAATGAGCCAGTGTAAACCTGCAAACCTCCCAGCTCCACCTGCCCAGTAAATATGGCCACGTGCTTCCTTGTCTCCTCCCCTGGAAGTCTTTCATCTGCTCTTTCCCCAAGGCCCTGGGGTCTTGTGTTTCCCAGAGACATATTTATTTTGTGTACGTTAGGAGAGAAGGGGACTTTCATTGATATTTTGGGGCTTGATTCACACTTTAAACTCCTGCCATGCAGCTTCGATGGTGGGCAGAGCACATCAATTCTCTTCACCATAAAGAAGAACTGCTCTGTGGAATTGGGACTTGTTAATGAGTCAAAGTAGCAGAGATAAGACATACATGTCTCTCAATCCCAGCATGTGCCCACAGCAGACATCACTAATCAATACTGGCACTCCTTCCTGCTAAACCCCAGATTCTCTCCCAAGTAGAGCTCCCTTGAGCCACAACTATGAATTGATTTGCATTGGCCAGTGAGATGAACGTATTTTCTATTTCTAGTAGACCTTCTCATAGCCAGCAGAAGTTTTTGATAAGAATTGAAGCATGTCAATGAGGCAGAAGTGTGTATGAGGAAGTCTGATATACTGGAGGAAAACAAAGACAGCTCTTTTCTGTTCTAATTCTGGAGCAACTGATAGGGAGGTCTTTGTTTGTATTTGATTTTCCCCTTTTCTCAAAGTCTCAAAGATAAAGCTCAGCTACTGGTGTTTACACTTTAAGTTCACAATTTACAGCACTCTTCTTATAAATGTTTTTTTCTAAAATAAATTTTCATTAGTAATTTTAAAACAAGTTTGGAAAACACAAACCCTGCTTTCCACCATGAGAATATGCTTATCCTGCCAAAGTGTTTGTCTTTTCTTTGATTAATTTATGGGAAGACCCTGAGCACCTAAGCTTGTGGTTCCAGCACCTGTGTCAATGGCACTTAATTAACAGCAGGTTCAGAGAGTGCAGTTAGAGCTGGAGCAGGGAGCTGAGTCATACCATATGCTGGGCTTTTACCAGATAAACAACTCTCAATCCCTTCTGGGGCACTGTCTGATGAATATGAAATGCCTGGATCTTTTCCTAATCTAACAAGTGTTGTCGGTACTTTTCAAATCTTCCAATCTCATGAGATGAAGTGATAAAATGAAGACAGCTCATAAATAAGCATCTAATAGATGCTATACTGTGTAATAATCTTGGGCCTAAGTTGCAGATGTACAACTGATAGGGAGAAAAGTTATCATAACCCTTATCTATAAGGGTGGAATCACCTTTTCTGTGATTTGGATAAGGCTTCCTTTCAAAGGGAACAAGAATTAGAATTTCTATTTTCCTTATACAGGAGGCCCAGCAAGCAGATTCTAGAGATCGTCTGTGGTCTGCACTGGTGCCATCTAATTACGAGGTGGGGGAAGACATGGGGTATCAACAAGTGGAGTGAGGCAGTGAGTCCTGTTAGAAAGGAGATGCCCTGAGAAATGCAAATTAAGGTGAGCAGCAGCCCCTTCTTGTAGTTCAGGTGGACCAAACTCAGCCTTTGAGGCCTGGCATCTTGTAAGCGCTGTGCAAACCCTACTGTCCTCCCAGTCACTGAATTTTACAGTGCTTTGCAGATGAGTCTGTCTTCTTCATGCAGTTGGGCCTCCCCTAGGGCATCAACTCTCTGATTCCCTCTGTGTCCCAGGAGTCCTGCGCAGATCCCAGCACATAACATTGCTGGCCCTGAGCTGGGCCTGAGATTTAGCTTCAGGCTCCATGAACTCTATGCCTTTAAAATGGTCACTTGTGTTTCCTGGGCTGCATCTCCTCAAAGTGAGCACGGGTCAGATCACTGAGGTCTCACTCAGCACCAGGATGTTAAGATTCTATGGTGAAGCTGTGTGTTGAATGAGATGGGAGGGGAAGCAGGATAGTGATCCCCATTCTGCCCCCCTGACCCCAAGGTCCACATTTCCTGGGAGGCTTGGACATCTTGTCAGTTATAGGCTGAGTGCTGGGCAAACCACCATGGAGAGATGAAGAAATGGCACATCTGAGCCATCGTCCAACCATGGAGGCCGGATCAACCTATGTGAATAAGAATTAATAAAAAGAAACACAGCCAGGTGTGCCAAACATCACAATCACACCTCGAGAGGCGGAGCGAGGGAGGTCTTCTGGAAGTGAGGGCTGAGAGTGACTTCCAGTGCTGGTGAGGACAGGGCGAGGCTCCCAGGACCTGCCAGTTGCCAGCTCTATGATCCTGGGCACCCACTTCGTCTCATTTACTCTGTGCCATTCTTGCACATCTACGATGTTCCAGGCCCCATCCGTGACCGTGGGCTGCAGAAAATCAAATAAGGCAACAACTTTGTCTTCCAAGGACTTTCATTACAGTCCAGAAAAGGCAGAGAAGGGTTGAGGAGTTGGTCTTAGCGTGAGAAGATACAAAGATGGTTCAAGGTTCCTTAAGCCACAGGGTCTATGGTCTTAATCACCTCAAGCTCTCTGTGATAATTATCTGACTTTGCACATTTATTACTTATAGTATTCTAAAGAATTCGTAAACAACTTGTACCGCAGACACCACCCAGACCATGCTGCTTCATTGGAACGGTCACATCTGCAGTTGTGGTCCCTGTCATCCTGTGGCGCACGTGGACTGGGGCTGTGTCCCATTGAATTTAACTTGTGAGAATGCAAGTGTGTGCTGAGAGCCAAAACTCATGCACAGGTGTGAGACTAATCTATCTATATTTATGTATATAATAATTGGTATATATTATATATACTATATATTATCTATATATAATGTATAATCTATGTATAGATTCATATATAATTAAATACATTAATTCATATATGATATATAATGTCATATTAGTAAATATGTATAATATGTGGTATATATACCTACATAAAATACATATATTAATTGATATTCGTATATATAATTCACAGATACATATATCAGAAACTATGAGTATTATAGTGGGCAGGCAAGTGAATGGTGGTAGTGTTGGAATTAATTACATCATCCTTTCAAGAAGAAAGTAAGGATGCACTGAGAACCCGAGAAAAGCCCTGGTCTTGGGAAGTGCTGGGTGAACCGTGGATGCTGAGTGCAGCAGTAGCCTCTGCTGCTGTCTCTTCCCTGTCCTTGCTCTAGTTTTTTCTTGCAGCCCCATCTCACTCTCTGACATTATATTTCCTATCTATCTATGTGTTTAGTTTGCCCCCCTCCACCTTTAGACCATCAGTCTCATAAGGTCAGGGGTTGTGTTGTTCATTGCCCTATTTCCAGCACCTATGACAGTTCTTGGGTCTTAGTTGGCATTAGAAAATATTTATTTGATGAATGATTTATTCTTGTTTTACAGACAAGGCCTCTGAGGTAGAGAAAGTTTAAATGATCTCAAAATGAACTAGACTCTAAGCTTGGTCTCTAAATCCTCTAAATGAAAGAATTGGCAATGTCAGAGCTGGAAAATGTGGGTTCTTTCAGGTTCACAGATGTGGAATGGGAGTCCCAGACGTTGGACAGTGACTTAGGCGTACCCGGTGAGGGGATGGGTTGAGATAAGGATTCAGGTCTCTGCCACAGTATTATGTTATACTGTGAAAAGATTTACCTTTGATGTGTCAGACCTTGCTAATATCAAACCTCCATAGAACACATCTCTCTAGAGCTGGCACCCACTGGCCTCTATCTGCAGGTTCTGCCTTGCCCTTTACCTTAAAAATAGCCTACTCAGGCTGTTTTTAAGGAGTTCCATCTCCTTAGACTTGAGGACTAGTTGTCAAACTAATCCCCAACTAATCCATGCCTAGTGTTCAATGGCAGAAAACACATCAGTGGTTGCCTGGGACGAGGGTTAGAGGGAACGAGGCAGTGAAAACAGGCACGGCATCTTTTGGGGGTGACAGGAGTGTTCTGTCTGGGTGCACGGTGGTTTCTATGTGTGTGTGTGTGCACGCTCGTGGTGGTTTCATCGGTGGACATTGTCAAAATCTTGAAATTGTACAATTTAGATGGATGTAGTTTATTGAACATCAATTACACATAAATGAGGTTGTTAAAAAGTCTTGAAGTGTACATTTAGGTCATGTCCTTTCATGATGGATCTCTCATCCTCTACAGGCAGGGTCACGCATGTTCTTCGTGGGCTACTCTAAAGCTGTAACACGGGATGCTGAGAAGCCCTCTGGCCAGAAGAACTGAGTACAAATTGCTCTTCTGCCCTTTAGCAGCTGTGATCTCTGGACAAGTGTCTTCCCCTAGGCCTCGGTTTCCCCATGCCTAATATAGAGACAGAGCAATGAACATTCATAGTACTTGCAGGATTTAGTAAGTATAATTCTATGCAAAGTCTTATAAACAATCCATGTTACATAGTAAGTACTTAATACATGATAGCTATTATTGTAATCATGATTGTTATCGTATTTCTAGAAAGTGTAAAAACTCAGAAAAAAGTGATAATTTTGAGTACGTCTGCACATGACACACTGCTAGAGTTACCAGAAAAAGAGGTGTTGATCCAGACCCAAAGACAGGGCTCTTGGATCCTGTGCAGGGAAGAATTCAAGGTGAGTTGCAGAGTGCAGTGAGAAGAACCAGTTTACTGAAAGCTACATAATTACAGAGTAAGGCATCCCCTGAAAGCAAGCGGAGGAATGCCCTGCCTTTAAGTTTTTTTATCTAGGGGTCCTTTCTACCTGGAGAGTAAGCTAGGCTCTGATGACGTGAGGGTGATCAGATAGTGTGGTAAAAGTTATTATCCTGTTGATTTGAAGGAAACTGTCCTTGACATTGTAGTGTGAGCACATCCAAACATAACTATACTTTTCTTGAAAGCATATATTCTTATGGGTATTGGGACATCTGGATTCTCCATTGTTGTAGGAGTGTTTCCTTATAGGTATCTTCAGGCAGTTTCCTCAACTATAAACGTCTTATGACCTTGGATTTTGACTGGCAGGGAATGCAACCTGTTACACTCAGGATGGAGGTGATTTTAAAATGGCATCACTGTGGCTCTCTGAGGTTTCGCTTCACTAACACTAACACTTTGTTAAACTCTGTAATCAGTGTTAACTGTTTGATCCTGATGGCCAACTAATTATCCACTTTTTAGGCAGTGTAGATACTTTTTTCCCTTTTCCTAAGTTAGAAAGTCTGCTTTTTTAGTGTATTTGTGGGAGACATACCATCTGATTCTGTAGCTTTCCTCTCTTCTACCTTAGTGGAAAATTACTTAGGTCAAGAGCAGGGTGGTGGGATTGAATTGTAGTGCATGGTTAGGTCTCCATCCAAGCAGACAGGTTGGTCAATACGGTGACACACTCAGTGGGTGCTATACAGACAGGTTTAATTTGTGCTTCTCGCTTAAATGGAAAACAAAGCAAGGAATATTTCTCATGGGTCCCTCAGAGGAAAGCCATTTTCATTCTAAGAATCTTTTTTTTCACTCTCTCTATTACCCAAGAGTAATGTTTGGCAAAAGTGTTAGTTTGGTAGTGAAAATATTATGCTCTAAAGATAAAGTTTCAAAAATGACATTTATAGGCCATCTTGCAAATGTGAAAAATTAAGATGGCATAAAATGTCTGTTTTCCATTTCCAAGTTCATATTTTCCTTAACTCTTGCCATAATAGAATTTGTAGCATTTAATGCTCCTATTTTCTCTTACAGCTCAAGAGGGCCTGGAAGGCATCAGAATGGCTGTTTAATCCTAATCTTTACCCTGCTGGGTCTTCCTGTCCACTACCATAGCTCACCCCTACCCAACACACACACCCTCACTCTGTTGCCATTGTGTACAGAGGCCAAATCACCACTGGGAATCCAAGACCTCATATTTACCAGATTTTAGGCCTCAGACTTCTTTTGCCTTTGGTTCTCAAGTTTCTTCTCCTGGTCTGTCTTCTCTCATAGTATATGAAATGACATTCGTTTTTCTTAAGGCCATTACCATGATAAGCTTGTGTAAGTCACCTTCTTTGCCTTCTTACATATACACACACTGCTGCTGGTGGTGTACAGAAATGAATGGGTCCCTGGGGAAACAGCTGTGACCTATTCATCCACACGCTCAGCATCTATTTACTGAACACCTTCTGTGTGCCCAGCACTGTGCTGTTAGCAGAGACAGCAGGGAAATAGAAAGGTCCATGTTCTGCAGCAGATTACCTTCAGGAGGGGAAGACAGATAAGAAACAACCAGGAGCATTACGAGAGTGCTAATTATTGTGAAGAAGTAGGTTATGTAACAGAGCAATCCAGTGGGATTAATACAGTGTAAGTGACATGATATAAGCAGCACGAAGAGTCTAAGTAATGGAGCCGTGTTGTGAATTTAGTGTACACAGTAGCACACACAGCAAATTAGACACAGGAAGGTAGTGTAACAGAGATGGAGAGTGACCAGAGGCAGGTGCCAAGTTTAAATTAGGAATGGCTCAGGGAAGGCATTCGGAGGGGTGGCATTTGAGATGAGGTCCTGTGTCATTTATAATCCTTTTGGTGGCGAGTAACAAAACCACAGAGATCAAGATGACTTTGCCAACAAGACAGGGAATCACCTGATAAGACTCTCAAAGTGAGGGGGTTCCAGGCGGGCTGGTCCAGCAGCCCCTCCAGGTCATCGAGGCCTGGGTTCCTCTATCCTTCTGTCCATCTGAGCTCTCAGGGTCAGCCTGACGCATGTCAGGCTCCCTCAGGGCTCTGGGATCCCTGCGGCAGTTACTGTCATCATTTTCCATGTGGCAACATCCTGTCAAAGGAGGAGGCGCCACTTCTGATGAGTCTCTTTGATCGTGTAGGCGTTTCCTTGGACTTCTCACAGCTCATTGGCCAGAGTAATAGGAGTGCTTTCCCGTAACGAATCACTGGCAAGGAGGACAGGATTTAATTACTGAGTTAGAGAGGCACGTGGTGAATGAAGGGTTTTCTGAAGAAAACCTCATTACTATTAAAAGAGAATGAGAGTGTGTGTGTGTATGTGTGTGTTGGCCAGAGGGGCTGGTGTGTGGTTGGATGGCTACTAAGAAACACTTTTTTTTTTTTAAAAAAGAGTATGTACATCTAATAAGAAATAACTTAATGGTCACACAGAATTGCCAAAGCCTCTCAGTTACAGTTTTCACTTATTTTTCCACGTGGGCTATCTCTCAATTCCTGAAAGTTGGGGCAAATTTGTCTGCATGTGTTCTGAATGAATGCCGAGTCACTGCAGTGTGATTTCATTTCTTAGGTACAGAAAGGGCCTCAAGCTTCCTAAAGCTGCTGTGTTCCTGACAATCGGATGTGATTCAAAATGATTTGAAGTAAAATTAGTGGGGGTGGGGGAGTAGACAAGAAGGAATATATAAGGTCAACCCAGAATTTTCCACAAATGCAGGAGAGTGGAGGTCTTCTCTACAGGAGGTAAGATCACATAGGGCAGCCGCCAGAGCACTGGGGAAGGGAGGGCGGAATTTCCTCATGCACCCATTGCAGGCTTCTGGTTTGTAGGGAGCCTGACTGTTTTGGTGGATGTCTGCGCACCACATGCAAAGAACACACCACGTCCAGGCAGATTTGGGAAGCTTCTCTGAGGAAGTGATTTGAGCTTAGATGGGAAGAATGAATAAATGTGGAGTGAATGAAACAGCCAAGGCAATCATGGAAGTGCCTGTTCCAGGGAGAGGGAATCACATGGCCAAAGGCCCTGACGCTAATGGTTATGGCACAGCCCCTGGAGATACTAAAAGGACCACCATGAGGCTAGGTCAGTGAGCGACCAACAGAAGGAGGAAGAGGAGCTTCAGAAGTAGACAGAGTTAATAACGCAGACTGGGTGGGAGATCCTGAAAGCCAAGGGAAACCATCAAAAGCGGGAGATGATTAGGTCATATCTGCATACACGACCTCTCAAGGGAGAGTGGGGCAGTGTGGGAAGAGGGGATGTGAAGAGACCAGTTTTGAAGCTGTGGCAAATATCCAGGTGGGAAGTGATGGGGGTCTGGGCTGCTATAATAGCAGCGAAGAGAAATTAGTCGGCATAAAAAGACACCTAGGAGCAGAACTAGAAGAACTTGAAGTGTTGCACGTGGGTGGTGAAGAAGGTCGGCAGAATTAAAGAAGACGTGGCGATGCTGAATTTGTTGTGCTGGATGAAAGGCAGTGCTGGTTACTGAGATGGAGGACTGTGATGCAGGGGAGAGAGGAGATTGTGAGTTTGATTTTGTATGTTTGGCAACTAAGAAACTTTTCAGCCTTTCAGCTGATGATGTCAAGGGACACGTGTATCTGGAGCCCAGCAGAGAGGCCTGAGCTGTAGATATTTGGGTGAGGAGGATAAGCATCAAGAACAGTTCTAGTTTGTGGCTTGCAGAGGAAGCTGCGTGGTGGCACCCTTGCTGAGGTGGAGAATTGTGCCAGCAGCCAGTCTGATGTTGCACCCTAAACAACGTGTGGGGTCTTGAGCCATCTATGCCACCTCAGTGGCCAAATGACACTGTGGGCCCCTTGCAGTTTTGTGAATCTGTGGTGAATTGATGGCTTATTTCATGTCCTCCTTCCTCTTTCCTTCTAGACAAATAAATGCATTTTCCTGATGGTCCAGGAGAGAAAGTCAGCAACATTTTATTTGCTTATCTGGAAGATGTGAAGTGAAATGGGGGCTTAAATTGCCTAATTCTTAACCTGCCTACTTATGCACCTTAGCGAGGCTGATCCTAAGTCCCAAATAAAGAAAGTATAGTGAAATATCACATTCTCACTTCTTTTCTGCCAGATGACAGTTTAATGGGGCAACATATTGATATTTCCAGTGCATTTTGTGAGTATTTTGCCTACCAGGATTTTAATCTAGGGCAAAGCTCTCACGATTAACAACAACAACAAAGATCCCCTCTATAGATTGAATAAAGTGATTTTTTTGGTAACACGTGACCTTTTTGATGCATTTTCAAATATGGCACGCAAATTTTTGTTCAATCAACAGTAGGTTGAACACACCTATTAAGGAACCCATATACATACACGCACACACACACAAACACACACGTGGCCATCAAGCTTATATACCTTATTAAATTATATGTATGGTTTTATTTGTCAGCGTTTTGTAATACCAAATAGTTTTCTTGGAGTTCATCAGTATTTGTCACTAATTAGTGCCTACAGCTTACTCTTAGTACCAGTCCTGTTCTCCCGGTTCTCTTGCTGTCTTATAAATCAGAACTATCGTCATTCATGAGCTTTCACTATTGTCAGCTTTTGCTGGTGCATTTCCTCTTGATGTGTCTCAAGGTTCTTCCTCCTCCTCAAAGGTTCCCAGCAACAGTGAATGCATTTTGTGATCGGGAAGGAAATAAGGCATGTGGCGAACTTCACACCCAGCACCTTGCCTCTAAGTATGTCAGCATCTGGGCGCTGAGACTCGTCTTGCAGAGTGAGATCGGGAACATGGGGCGAGTCAGATGAAGGGCTGGAGACATGCAGTAGCCTCCAACAGAAGCTGGAAAACCAGAGAGAAGACTGTGGATCTGACTCCAACAGAGGCTGGAAAACCAGAGAGAAGACTGTGGATCTGATACTCCTGGGGCTCAGAACCTTTAGAACTCTTTATAAATGGGGTAAAACAGGCTCTCGGGGTGCAGACCCCAGGAAAGCATCACCCACAATAGGTAACAATGGTCTGGGCTTGGTCAGATAGATCTGACTTGGATACTTACTGGCCCTTTGACATGAGAAAATTAAAATGGGACTAATAATAGTGTCTATCTCATAGGATAGTTATTAAGATGAAACAAAATAATGCAATACATAGAAGCACTGAGCACAAATGCTGGCCTTCAGGAGTAGTTGTAGTTACTTTCATTCTAATTTTCCTATTGTTCTTTCCTGGGCTCTTCATTTTCAGTTATTTGTGGATGCCAACCAAGGTCCACAGACTTCAGTACACTGGGTGAGGGTGAGGGTGCAGAGTCCCGAGTCAGAAGGCGTGGGGTTACTCCTGGCTCTGACCCTCCTGCCTGCACGGCTCCAGACATGTTATCTAACTTCTCAGTTGCTCAGTTTCCTCAACTACAAATTGAGGATGAGAATTATACTTCATAGTTGTCCAGAGAATTCGATGAAATACATCTACAACGCACTTAAAATTATACTTGGCAAAGAGCACTATAAAATGACTGAAAATTTCTAGAAATTACTATTGTATTATTGCAAGTATGCTGAAATACTGAATCGAATATATTCCTGATGTATGATAGATCAAACATAGCACGGCTTATTTCCAGCTTACAAGGTAGTCTGCAGTGGGCATTCCTGACACAGGGTAACTCTCCTCCATGGCTGCAGAGCCCCAGAGCCCCCAGGTGTCTTCCATCCTGAGTCTCTGCCATCATGTCGGGCCTCACTATTGTCTGGGTCTGACTGGAGGGTGGTAAAGAGAGCATGGAGGAGGCAAAGCTACTTCTTAAAATCTTTTGGTCCAAAGGTGGCATGAATTATGTGAATTAGTTTTATATTTCTCCCATTCTATTGGTTAAATTGTCTCACATGGCTATCTACATGCAGGGGGCATTAGGTAGTATAAGCCAAAGCAAGGAGGCGCATTTGGCAAAGGAACTCATTTAAAAACAAACAAACAGAAACATTCAAATTATAGATAAATGGTGATACCTATGATAGAACAGCTAGCTCGCCACCAAAACCATTCTTCCTCTTCTTTGCCTTGGGTAATAACAAGGAGAAGAAAAAGAAGGCGATGAAGATGGAAGAGGAAGAAAGGAAAGAGTAAAAAGGGGGGAATGAGAAGAAAGGAGAGAGAGGAGGAGACACAAGAGGAATTGATGTTGTCCTTAGAGACCTTTGAGACCTTGTCGGCCACCGAGAAGAAGGCAGCACTTGAGGTGTATGGCCCTGATCAGCCCCAGGCAGGTTATTTCTGTCACACTTGAGGTGTATGGGCCCTGATCAGCCCCAGGAAGGTTATTTCCGTCACACTTGAGGTGTATGGGCCTTGATCTGCCCCAGGCAGGTTATTTCTGTCACACTTTGGCATCTTTCCAGATCACCAGCATGTGTTTAAGTGATGTTTTCTTTTTCCTGCAGAACGTAGGAGCCCAAAACTAACCCGTAGGTTCAAAAAAGTCTAGCTGTTCCTTGTAGCCAACTGTGTCAGTAAGTGTCACCGAAGAGTAATTTCAGGGGCTGCTGAAAAGATAAAACACTGATTACGGGATGACAGGTTTTCTGTGCTTAACAATCTTTGAATTATTCAGTAAACTTTGCTTCCAGAGGGTATATTAATAACACACCTAAGCAAATATTCTGTTGCTTAAGCTGAGAGGTCTTTTCTCCTGGAAGGGAAAGCTTCCAAAGATGGTAGTAGATTAACATAGCCCAAGTCCGTCCTCAGTAGGAGGAAAGAAAAATTACGTTTCCTGATCCAAAGAGGCCAAGAAATTAAATTCTATGTTCTGTTGCTAAAATACTGCAGAAACTGCTGTAGACGGAAGGATAGCAGAGGAAAAAACATTGCTCAATCTTTAACATTTATTTTATTTTTTGGAAAAAGAAACATGATTACATAGTCCAAAATCAAACAACATAAAAAGTGTACATTGAAAGGTTTATCTTCATCCTGTCTACTTGGATCAATTTCCCTCTAATTCTATTTGTAGTTTTTTTTGTTTGTTTGTTTTTCTTCTTGTGTTTTTTTAAGAAAATAAAATGATAATGCACGTTATTATAGCTTTTACTTTTTGGTTCCTACGTTGACCGGAGTGCACTGTGTACACCGTGCTGCACTTGCTTATTTTTTTCATTCCGCAATAAATCCTGGAGGCTTTCGTGCCGCTACACACAAAGCAACCTCATTATTTCACGGCCACTACGTGTTCCACGGTGGGCATGTTCCTTAGATGTTCCTGAGCATTTTATTCTACTTTTTCCATTAGGAGCTTGTTTTCCCTTTACCCCAAACAAGGCAAAACACAATCATGTAACTGAGATGTGGTCCACACTTCACCATTTCCAAACTGTTCTAATGTGATGCTTAAATAGTAGCTTTGTGAAGCTGAGAATGAATACCCTCTTTTCCAGTTGTGGGGCCTGTGGCTCAGAGAAATCCTGCCATGCCTGAGATCTCTGCAGCCAGTGGCAGAGGCAACTACAAAGCTCCCCTAACCTCTCCATGCCATCATCATGTCTCTGCTGTCAGGGACATCATAGGAAGGGCCCAGGGAGCCGATGGTCCCTCTGTGGGCAGCTTCTTCAATCCCCCCTCACACTCAACCAAGTTGATCTGAGATCTCATCCATGCTGCTTAATTCCTGGATAGTTTTGAGTAGGAGGTCAGGCCTTTCATAAACTTGATTCTACTTGCTTTGATTCAAGCTTCTCTTAATAACAGAATGGGCAGGAAACCACATTGCAAGATCAGCTCTTCAGGTTAGAAATAGTGAGTTTGCCAGTACTCAAGCCTTCCAAGAAAAGGGGAGAACAGAAGGAGTGAGGAACCAATTCAACACACATGAAATTTTAACTATCATTATGTTGTAATATTTTTATAGTACCTCCCTCCCATTTTCTAAATTATAAGCTTCCCAGGCACAGAAGCTGAATCTATTTCACTCACGACTTTTTCCCCAGAGCACAGAATTTGGCCTGGCACTCAGTAGTGCTCATGGAAAATATCTATGGACCAGTTCATAATAAAGAGGAGGAATCAGAGTCCTTTGGGCCTTCAAGAAGAATGTTTGCTGGGTCCAGATAACAGCCCACAGAGGCCAGGATTCGGCTGCACATATCTGGGGCTGGGAGGACAGCGCAGGTCTCCATCACCCTGTCTTGGTACCACCTGTGACCGTGTACCTGTTTCCAGTATTCCCACTGCTTGTACATTGCAGCCAGAGCCCTGAAGCTGTGCCTCCTTCCTGAGCTGGGCCATGGTAGGTGGGGAATGGTTGTATGAGAGTTTTTGCTCCACACCTTTCATCTCTCTCTGTGGCCATCTATACCTGGTGCTTGAAAAATGGCATACCTTTCCTGGGTTAGAAGAGGTAATTTAAAATAACTTTTCATTGCCAGTTACTAAACAGGAAGCCTCTGACTGAGTCCCTTGATGAATCAGAGAGGGAAGTGTAGTTTGTATGAATGAAGCTTTCACATCTAAAGGCAAAGGAACCACTGAGAATGGCCCATTTGGAGGAAGATTGTGTACACTTTGTTTTTAGGATGAATGTCACTATGCAAAAATATCCACAACAGTGCAAGATACTTTAAATAGTTAAACATATTTTTATGGCTATTTCCACCTAGTGCTAGAGGCCTTTGCAGTTGCAAAGGTGAATAAAAGACATAGAGTTCACAGATGTCTACAGAGTTAGTGTACAAAACAAAGATACAATATTGAAATGGTATAATAAGTCCTAACATAGACCTCTGATATGGTTTGGCTGTGTCGCCACCCAAATCTCATCTTGAATTGTAGTGCTCATAATTCCTACATGTTGTGGGAGGGACCTGGTGGGAGGTCATTGAATCATGGGGGCAGGCCTTTCCTGTGCTGTTCTCATGTTCATGGAGAAGTCTCATGAGATTTGATAGTTTTATAAAAGGGATTTCTCCTATACAAGATCCTTGCTTCTGCCATATAAGGTGTGAATTTACTTGTCCTACACCTTTAGCCATGATTGTGAGGACTTTCTGGCCACACAACCATGGAACTGTGAATTAAACCTCTTTCCAAGAATGATCCAAGATGGCTGATCGCTAACATCTCGGGATTGCAGCTCCCAGTGAAAGCACAGAGAACAAGAGGATGCCACACTTTCAGACAAATTTTTGTCTCTCATGGAGCAGAAGATTCCCAGTGGAGGAGCCCCACAGGTTGCCAGCGTGACTCTTGTGGCCAGTGCAGCAGTTTTGCCAGCACCTCAGCGCGGCAGCTCTTGGTGCAGAATAAACGGGACTGGTTCTCCTTCTGACTGATGTTTGGAGCTCCGGGAAGGCAGAGTCACCTATTATGGACTCAAGAAGGAAGCCAGATCAGAGATTCCTGGGCAGAAAAGCACCATCAGTCTTAACGCCGCTGTTTTGGCCGGCGCAGTGGGTTACTTATATTTCGGCCCTGGGAATTAACAACTTGGACATCCACTCAGAGACCTAATTTGAAAGTTGGTAATTACAAAGATGACAGGTGGATAAATTTACAATGATGGGAAGAAACCAGTGTAAAAAGGCTGAGAATACTCAAAATCAGAA
>CAUYOR010037589.1:0-40111 GCA_963573925.1 Callimico goeldii | reverse complement strand
ATTTTTTTTTTGTATCTTTAGTAGAGACGGGGTTTCACTATTTTGACCAGAATGGTCTCGATCTCATGACCTCGTGATCCACCCGCCTCGGCCTCCCAAAGTGCTGGGATTACAGGCTTGAGCCACCGCGCCCGGCCTGGTGTAGCAATTTTAACAGTAAAAGGAGATAAGTCTGAATATTAATGTCACTGACTCACCTGACCTAAAAGAAATACCAGCTAAATGATCATTTTCATTATATTCTCCTTGAATATTCTACTGACTTGTGTGGACTCTAAGTTTCTTTGTCTCAAATCTTTTAACAGTTTCTGTGAACAGGGAAGCCTGCATGTGGAGTGCAGCTTTGCTGGAGAAGGGAACCCTCATTTTCTTAGAGCTTTCAGGAAATAGTATGGTTTAGACTAGAGACTATACTTTAAAAAGCTCATTAAATTATTAAATCAATCCCATTTACTTATCAGAACTTTGCTTCACTGTAAACTAGTAGAAAGCATCTAAACTTTTTCTGGCCACTTAGATAAGGAAAATACATTTTATGAACCTATTCTGAAAAAAATGAGAAATGAATTTTAACATGGCTAATTTAATGAATGTCAACATCTATAATATTTACACTTCGTGAAGATGAGGGCCTTAAGCATCTGTTAGTTTTGTACTCATAGGAATCTCTTCTGAGACCACTCTAATGGGTGCTCATACAGGACTTCTAGTAAAAGGGCATTCACCACCATATTATACAGCCCATTCACAGTAAGTGGCTCAATATTAAGAAAGCCCTTTTATGCCTTAAACAGAATCTACCTCCTAGGAATGCCCACAAATTGCTCTGACTTTTGTTTCTATAAGGCATAGTCAACCTTTCTTCCCTCCTAACTGGTTTGGTAAATTTAAAGTCACTTTTCTCCAGAATTCTGTTTAGGACCCTTCTCTTTCCACTTTGTATGTTTTCTAAGGGGTTTTCTCATCTGTACTGATCCTTGCAGTAACCATCTGTATGTTACTGATTTTCTAAGTGTTTCTCCTTAGCTGGACTTTTATGTGAATATATCTCACTTCCATATTTTACCAATATCATATAAATTTCTTTATGTCATATAAACTTAACATGATCAAAAATAATCACTTTTTCTTGTCAAATGTGCTCTTCCTTCTGAGATTCATACCTCTGAGAATAACTACAGAAGTACTGAGGTAGTTGGGCCTTTGCCAGTTAGAAACAAGCTTTTTGTTACTTTCCTCAATTATCTAAAGTCAGCACCCAATTACTACAACAGATACTAAAACAGAAAAAAGGAATAAATAGTATTCGAGAAATTTAAAATCTCATGAAGAATATAACACAAAGGAATATAGGTATGTCCAGAATAAAGGACATTTGAAAATCTTTCAAAGTCGCATTAAAATTGTAAGCCTTGCTAACAAGTAATTTATTTTTCCTTTGAATTCATGAATTCAGAATAAAGACAAAAGAATGTCACTTTAAACATATTTAATTGGCTAAACTCATGGCTTCAGGATATTATTGACTCATTGTTTACTAAAAATTGATAGAATACTTATTAATAATAGATGCCTGTACTCATTATTTAACATTCACTAGGCAATTATAGCTTTTGCCTTCATAGACTAATAAAGCAGTGTGTGAGACAATTAATTAGATATTTCAAGAACTTTTTCCTTGAATAGACTACACAATTGCCCCTCCACCCTGTTTGCTTTTCATATACTAACCAAGAAGTTGAATGTATTCTTTTCTTTTATAAAGTCTCTGTTATAGAAAAAAAAAGAGACATTATTGTTTAAAAGCAGCTTCCTGGCTAATAATAAGGACCTAAGCATTACTTCTCAGGTGTCAAATAACTTCTGTTATGGTCAAAGCTTTTAAAATGTGCTACGGTGCTGGTCTCTTATTTTAAGCTTGTGTTTGCTTTTGGTTTTGATATTTTTGAAACAAAAGCGGATCATTTCTCAGATAGGATACCATATTTTTCCCACCATGGGAATTCCTAGGAAAATATTCGTTTTAAAGAATGGAGAGGAAAAACAAACTCCCTGAACTCCCCAGTAGTTTTCATTCTTGGGATTAACATTAGTGGGGGAAAAATGTAAACACAGCTGTGTGTAGTGAGTAGGAGAGCCAGGGTCCTCCATCAACTGTCCTTGTCCTTACATGTCTAGGACCCAGAAATTGTTTTTTTCTGATATAAAATTTCTTTCTATCTATCTTTTTGTTCCCTATTCCTTTCATACATAGAGAATCATCAGGATCAACATGAGCTGTACAAATCCAAAATTGGTAGTCCAAGAACTGAAACTAAAGGCAAGTGTGTTTTTCTTTCAGAAGACTTTCACTTATCTGAAGAAAATTAAAAAAAATTGTATGTATTGCAGGTTGTATTTTCAGTATTACATAATGAAGTGGCCTCATTGTCTGGGGGTGATACCAGAGCTTCGTTTTCTCATGGCCGAGGAAGTCAAGGACAAGGACAAGGGCACACAAAGATTGAAGTTAAGAGCAGAAGTTTAATAGGCAAAAGAAAGAGAATAGCTCTCTGCTGGAGAGTGGGGTCCCAGAGAAATGGGTTGCTTGTTCCATGGTGAAATGCAAGGGGTTTTGTAGATGCCTGGTGAGGAGGCAGTGTGCGATTTGCATATGGTACAAAAGATTGGTTGAATCAGATGTGCCATTTGCACAAGGTGTGAAAAGAAAAACTGGTTAGCACTAGGTATGCCATTTTTGCACAGGATGCAAATTTCTGGTCTCACTAGTCCTCATCTTTTATTATGTGGATGGATTCTCTGTTCGACCTGTCCCATGGCCATGTTGCCCATTCCTTGACTCTACACGTGTTAACAGAAAAAATGAAAGATGGAGTCTTCAAGTTAGATATGTCTGGCCCCAAGGTAGCCCTTTTCTCTTGGCACTACTGCCGGCATTCTCCAGTGCAAACTTCCAGCTTGCTTATCTATCTTTGAAGTTCGATTTTTCAGGCTGCTCTTTGTTAGAAAAAAATAATTTCTTGGAGCTGCTTTTTGTTAAAAGAGAAGCTTTGCCGAAGACTCTTTTACCCTCACTGTCTGCCTAAATCATTTCTTTCTACCTCCTGTATCCATAAGACCAGTGTAAAGATACTTGGGTATCCCCAAGTTTGCTACTATGTTATCAGGTATGTCCAATTTCATGGGCATCAATTCAGTTTCAACTACAAAATTAGATCATATTCCTCCAAAAAGGATTTTTTGAAGAATGAAATGAATAATATATTTGAAAAATCTAGATTAACATTTGGTACATAGCTCAAAATAAGTTTGAAATGATTACGAGTCTCACTTTTCTCATCCATAAAATAATGAGACTGTCAGTGCTACTCCAGGACTAATCTGTAAACCAGTGACAGATCATAAACTAACTGGTCTTTAATGAATTAGGTACAGAAATTGAGAGTGTGTTCACAGATTTTACACAATTTGCAAGAATAATTTTATGTCTACTTAATCTAATAGAAAACTGGAACTGGTATTTTCTTGTAGATTTTTCTTATTATTTCATTTTGTAGTAATTTATTTCTTGCAAGATTTCACAAAACAATTGGACTATGGCAGACTGAAAATTTTAAAAGAAAAAGCTAATTTTTCACTAACGAAAGGTAGTTTAGTGTCACTGGACCAGTTGACCTCTGATATTCTTTCTACCTCTAAATATCTGTAACTCTGGATAAATGATACACCTATTTTTTTTCTGAACGTGGTGAAATGTATTCACAACAGATACTCATGTTCTTAAGTGAAAATTACTTCACTGAGTTAAAATTCCAAATATGTACCCCTTAATATTTATTCACATTGCCACCTGGATTGGAAAGGACATTGCAGGTGGCTGAGGAAAAAATAATGTGTCTCCATTGTTGACAATAAAATTAAACTTTCTATTTGTTCTTTAAAATCTAATCTATTTGGATTCAAAGATGTGTTTTTAATGAAAAGCAGTGGGAGACTTCAAAACAATGGTGACATGTGCTGTCACTTTGTATCTTCAATTGCTTTTGTTGGATTAAATAGGAAATCATTTACTTCTCAAAAACACCACTTCCTGTCATTTAAATGTCCTGCCATGGGAGGTCAGGTTAGTCAATGTGGTTGTATTGTGAGCCTGCTATGTACAAGGCTCTGTTTGCATTTGAGCTATGGAGGTGAACAGAGCCAAATATTACTTTGGGAGTTGGATCACAATAGTTGGCTTCTTGTGACAGAATAGAGGATAGTAGGAAAAACCTAAGGAGTTCACAGTTGCCATTTCCAGAGGAATGGAGGGTCTCCTGCAGGGATGACTCTTTACTGAGAGAAATCATAAAGAAACAGAGTGGGAAGAGCTTGTGCCATATGGAGAGAAGAATATCACCAAATTCCCAAGATGGTAAACATAGGCAAAATGATCTTTGCAGATAGTTTGATGGCTGCCAAAGTTTGTTGGGGAAATAATAAAAAGTAATATTGAGTAACAAAGAGGATAGATGATTGAAGGCCTTTGGCGCCCCATCAAGAGTTTGAACTTATCCTATTCTATAATAGGGTTGCACTAAAGATTTTTTTGAACTAGGAATGACAATCAAAATGTATATTTTGGAACTGTTAATCCAGAGGCATAGTAAAGAAAAATTAGACCGAAAGGATAATTGGAAACCAAATAGGTGCCAGTTGCAACAGTTTAGGCATCAAGTAATGAAAGCCTTTGACTGGGTTGATGACAGTGGCAATATAAGGGGCAATGCTATACCTTCCAAAAAAAAGAATCAATGCAATATAAGGGTGGCTTTGGAAGAGAAAGTGAAAGAAAGTGCTGTAAGTCAGCCTTGACTTTCCACAGCTAGGGAAGAAATGGTCTGAAAATCATAGGATGTATATAAATGAAGGAGATTGTGAGTACAGTATTAAATACTATACTGTAGCAAGTTAGCGATGGGATATCAGTGATTAGAGACAATTATGGAAAATTGATAATATGTGCCTTTAACTCATGATTAATTATTACACAAAAATGCATAATCTGGATTCGTTTGCATGGAGGCAGTACTTGAAACTGTGAACCCTGAAAATCTGAGACAGGTCTCAGTTAATTTAGAAAGTTTATTTAGCCAAGGTTGAAGATGCGTGCCTGTGACACCACCTCAGGAGGTCCTGACGACATGTGGCCAAGGTGGTAGGGGCACAGCTTGGAGTTACAGATTTTAGAGTGAGATGAGACATCAATTACATACCTGCGAGATGTACGTTGGTTCAGTCCGGGAAAGTGGGACAACTGGAGGTGAAGGGGGGACATCTTGAAGTGGGGAGGGGTCTTCCAGCTCATAGGTGGGTAAGAGACAAATGGTTGCATTCTTTCAAGTTTCCGATTAGTCTTTCCGAATGAGGGAATCGGCTATGCGTGTATCTCTGTGAGCAAAGGGATGACTTCAGATAGAATCGGGGTGCAGGTTTGCCCTAAGCAGTTCTCAACTTGACTTTTCCCTTGAGCTTAGTGATTTTGGGGCCCCAAGATTTATTTTTCCTTTTACAAAACCAAAGAACTAAATTGGGGAGTGGAAAGAGAACAGGGTTCTAAGTACCGACTTTCAGGGAGATCCTTCGTTTAGCATAGGGAAAACAGATTTTAAGACATTATTTCCCAAAGATTTTCCTGCAAGATATTAATTAGTCCTTCTAAAATAAATAAACAAAAGCAATTTATTCAAATGTTCAGAAATGGTGGGATTAAGTAAAGTTAATCTTATCTCTTTAATACAAAACTTTTCTGATCCCTTTATATAATTTCTAACCTCTAGAACTGTAAGATAACAAATTTGTGTGTTTTAAGCCACTATGTTTATGGCAATTTGTCATAGCAGCCATGCAAAACTAGTAGAGGGAAGCTTTTACTAGAAAGAGTGCTGTTATCTTCTCTTTCCTGGACTCCAGAATACTACCAGTCCGTGCAGGGGGCTCAGGAATGATACTTTGTTCCCAAGGTGTTTGTTAATAATCTGTTGCTGTGCAGAGAGCAGCAGAAATAAATGCATCTCTTCCTTTTCCCACAGGCATCTCCCAGCCACATATGAATTAAAAGTTATTTTAAGAATTACCTGTCATATTTTCTTACATGGAGTCATAAAAGAAGATATAAATTATAAATTAGATTTAAGGATGAGGAGTAATCCATGTCCTGTTTGGTTTAAGTGTATACAATTCAAATTGCCTCAAGGCACAGGGATCAAAGGACAAATCTCGAGAGATTTAAAAAATAGTATGAAATAAATGAAAATGAAAGCACAATTTATCAAAATTATGGATGCAATGAAAGCAGGGCTTAGAGGGAAATTTGTAGTATTGAAAGCATGTATTAGAAAAGAAAAGAGATCTAAAATCGGTAATCAAAGCTTCTACCTTTGGAAAATAGAAAAAGAGTAAATTAAATACAAAGTAAGCTGAAGAAAATAAATAATAAAAATTAAAGCAAAAATTAATGAAATTGAATACAAGAAATCAAGAGAATCAACCAAACTATAAGGTGGCAATTTAAAAAGATCAATAAGCCTTTAGACAAGGCTAAGAAAAAAAGAGAAAGGACACAAGTTACTATAAGAAATGAAAGAGGATATATCACTACATATCCCATTGATATTAAAAGGATAATAAAGAAATAAAATATGAACAATCATGTGGTCACAAACTTTATAAACTAGATAAAATAGACCAATTCTGTGAATTACACAATCTGCCAAAATTTAAACAGGAAGAAATGTGTAATTATACTACACTCATATCTGTTAAAGAAATTGGATCAATTTAAAAACTTCCAAAACAGAAACCACCCAGCCCAGATGGCTTCACAGGTAAATTCTACAAAATATTTAAGGAATAAATTATATCAGTTCTTTATAATCTTTTAAAAGACAGAATCAGAAGGAATCCTCTTTCTGAAGACCTGAAATTTGCAGATGTGTTTCTAGCAAGCGATACAGGTTACAAGCTACTTCTTGAAGTAGGCATAGATGTAGTCATAGTAAATGTTTAAATATCTGACCTGTTTTACCATGATTTAAAACTGTGCTTAATTTTATATTTCCCACTTAATTATGAATTCTACATTTCAAGAAGTCATTTATTACTTACTCTACTCAGATTCCTAAAATGGATAATTTATCTAAATGGTAGAAGAAACATATGGCTAAAATTTGCCTCTTCCTTGTCATCTTCGGTATTACTTTATTTTTTCCCAGTTTGAGTTTTTGTCAGTGAAATATTGCCTAAGTTGTTCAGACCTAAAATGGCACAGAATGGGGCTTACTTGTTCATGGAAAAATAATCAATACAGGGCCAGACATGGTGGCTCACACCTGTAATCCCAGCACTTAGGGAAGCCGGGACAGAAGGACTGCTTGAGCCTAGGAGTTGACGACTAGGCTAAGCAACATGGTGGGACCATGTCTCTACAGAAAAAATTTTAGGCATGTGGTGGCATGCAACTGTAATCCCAGCTTCTCAGGAGGCTGAGGTGGGAGGATTGCTTCGGCCTCAGGGAGGTGAAGGTTGCAGTGAACAACAATCCCACCCTAACACCCTAGCCTGGGTGACTAGAGTGAGATCTTAAAAAAAAAAAAAAAGCCAAAGGAAAAGAATTAGTAATTAATACACAGATCATATAAGATAGATTTGTTCCTAATGCTGTTCAAGTGTAGATTTTAGTTTCTTCTGAGTGGAAATTTTAAGAATTGGAGAAAGGCAATAAACTTTGAGTCTGTTAGGACTCATGCTGTTTGTGTAACTATAATCAGGTTATTGTTACTTTAATAAATACCTAAAATTTTTATACTTTTAGATAGTGACCACTGTGAGAACATTTTCCTCCTGCAGAATTTTAATCAGTAAACAAAAGCAATGTGTCTCTTCAATTGAAACTGTTTGCACTAGGACAGAAAAGCATTTTTGGTAACATATGTAATTATTAAAGAGAATTTTTTAGCTTTTATTCCAGTTGCTTTCAAAATATTTTACCCTGAGACTTCAGTTATTTTTGAACTCTTTCCTAGAACTCTTATAATTTCACTGAAAAAGAGGGATAAGAAAGCAAATAGATCCAACACTTAACCTCACAGATGCTGTGGTCGGAGTTGAGTAAAGTCACTGCAGTGAGTTTTAGAAACAGCAGTTGAGGGGGGTGGACAAAAGACACAGCAGGGAGGATTTATTTCAGTTTCCTATTCCCATACAAACCACAGCCTAACTGCTGTGGGGTCTTTTCAACTTTCAAGCATTCCCAAGTTTCTTGGCTAAACCTATTCTTCAGTTCTAAGCACCCAGACCTCTTTCTTTGAATTACCTGCCCTGGGCATTGTAATGAAAACTATTCTGAAGGGGTCTTCTTTTAAAATGAAGGAACGATTTAAAAGCCTTGTTGATTGCAAACTCAATCATCTGCAGTCTCTGTGAGTGCATTTAATATTTCTCTCACATTTATTTATTTTTCAGCCTTGGCAAAGCATTATGTATATAGGTAACGATACAGACATGTGTCCCTTATTTCAATTAATCATGGTAGTAATTATGTTAGCAATAGCAATGGCATTAATAATATTATATGGAGCTCACCATGTGACAGCAACTAAACTTAGCATTAGAAATGTATTCTCTCATTGAACCCTCACAAACAATAGAATCATTCCCATTTTGTATGTGAAGGAACTGAGGCAGAAAGAGGTTGAGTTATTTGTCAAAAGTCACACATCTATAAGTCTGACTCCAGAGTTCCGTATTCCACTCGTAGTGAATTTTGTGATAGGGAAAAATA
The DNA here is from genome assembly GCA_963573925.1 of Callimico goeldii. Classification (NCBI taxonomy): domain Eukaryota; kingdom Metazoa; phylum Chordata; class Mammalia; order Primates; family Cebidae; genus Callimico; species Callimico goeldii. The sequence continues at coordinate 31,290 of CAUYOR010037589.1, read as the reverse complement.
GTGTCTTATTCTGAAATTCACAGGGCTTCATCTCTACTATGGAATTTTATTTTACACTGACTTATGTATTCATTTATTGTTTATAATAAATTATTAATATCACAAATTTATCAGGTTTAAACAATACTCATTTATTATCTCACAGATTTGGTGACTCAGAAGTCCAGGCACAATTTAGGAGGTCCTCTGCTTAAATTCTGATGAAGGTGTCATCAGAGGCTGCCACCATCTGTGACTTGGAGTTTTTTTCTAGGCTGTTTGTTGGAAGAATTCAGTTATTTGTTGTTATAGGATGAGGTCGTCAGATCTCAGAGGTCATCCAGCATCCCATGCCATTTAACCTCTCTAACGTGGCAGTTTGGTTTTTCAAGACTAACAAGAGAGTATCCTTGCTGTTTCCTGTTTATTACCTATAGCTAGACCCTCTGTTAAAGGGCTCATGTGATTTGGTCTTTTTGGGGATAATCTCCTTTCTGATGAACTCAAACTCAATTCATTAGGGACTTTAATTATATCACATTTTTTGACCATTGTCATATTTTGTATTCTAATCATAGAAGTGGTACCCCCTCATCTTCACAGTCCTGCCTACCTTCAGAAGAGGGCATTGGCTGGGCATTGTGGCTCATGCTTGTAACCCCAGCACTTTGGGAGACTGAAGCAGAAGGATCACTTGAGGTCAGGAGTTCAAGACAAGACTAGACAACATGGTGAACCCCTCATCTCCACTAAAAACACAAAAATTAGCCAGGCATGGTGGCATGCACCTTGTAGTAGTCCCACCTACTTGGGATGCTTAGGTGGGTGAATTGCTTGACCTGGGAGACTGCAGAGGTTGCAGTGAGCCAAGACTATGCCACGGCACTCCAGCCTGGGCAATAAAATGAGACTCTGTATCAAAAAAAAAAAAAAAGAGGAAGAAAGAAAAAGAAAAAGAAAAGAAGAGGGCATTATACAAAGGCATGGGTCACTGGGGATCATATGGAATTCTGGCCACCATAATTTCTAATGAGGGGGACTTACTTCATCTCTACTGCTAGTCTTCAAGTTTTCTAAAGGCCTAGAACTAATAGCTTTGTCTAGCTTCTTATATACAACAAAATTTCTTGCACAGAATAGGCAATCAATGTTTTCTTAGTGATTGAATGGATGTCAGATTTTTAGCTTTGTGTGTCAATTCCAGCATCTCATCCAAGCTGGTTTTTAGCATATGATCTGTGTTATATCAATGACGCCTGTTTTTAGAAACACAAATAGAAGCCTCTGCTATCACTGTTGGGAAGTTATGCTGATGCACAGGTAGTAATCTTGTCTCTGAAACAATGACTATGTTATGACATTAGTTTGGCTGTACTTCTTGGCGGTCGTTGCCGTTCTTCAGTGCTAAAAAATACGAACTTAGGCTGCCAATTAGTGGGTTCGTGAAGAATTTTGCAAATAGTGCCAAAGTGCTGAGGAATTGGGATTACTTCATCTTGTTTATAACTGTCCTGCATGGAGGTTTGAGATTACATAGTTTATTAATTATGGTTAGAATTCTTTTAAGTCATCTACCAATGATTTACTCTGTCCCTCAGTTCAAAAATGTAAGTTTTAAATGTATGTATTACTTAAACTCCATGTGGTGCTCGTTTAATTTCTTTTAATGAATTTAGCAATCCTTCTAAAGTAACTCTTTTGTAAACACTATGCTTTTTTTGGACAACTACACATGCCATTCTGAACTTCTTTGTAGACCTGTCTCAAATGCCAGGTTGTTTTTTAATAATTCACGATAATACCAATATCTTCTAATATATAACACTTAGAAATTTACTTTTTTTTTTGAAGAAGTATATAGTCTTTTCCCAGCAAAACTTACAAAAATTCCAGGAATTATTTTACATGACAGTTTTTGTACTTCATCCACTTTTATTGTGAGATTCCTTTATCTCCTTCAGACATTATTTTCCTACTGTCATTTTGGAAATTACTGGCTTTCACAGCTGAAGTATATGTGCATACAGAATATCACTGACTCCATCCCGAGAAAAATGTCATGTAAAACTGAATAAGCATTTGGAAAATATGAAAGCATTTACAACCAGACAGTTTAAATAATTGGAGATGCAATCATCCTTTTTTCTTTTAGTCTTATGTGAGTTAGATGAATAACTGACCAAATGCTTTTCCTTCCCCATGAAAGCATGGTTTCTTTTTCTTTTCTTTTCCCCAAAGTTTTCTCCAGTTTTAATCCTTTGTCTAAATGAAGTGACTTTATGTAGCAGGCATTTTATTTGTGGTGCGACTTACTTGGTTCATGTAATATGAGAACACTGGTTGTTAACAAAACATGATATAATGAACTGTGGGTACCAAAATAAAGACTGGAATTTTTAGGCATAATTTTAGCTATTCCCTCCTTCTTGCTGTGGTTACAAATGGAGCAGAGGCTTCCAATCTAAGACCTGAGGTCAAAACCATACCAGCTGTAACGTCTGAGTGATCCTGGGCAAGTTACCGGCTGGGTGATCTTCATCTGTTTCCTCAGTCTGTGAAATGATAATCATGGATCCCCCCTTAATGGGGTTGCTATAAGCATAATGTCTGTAGAGTGCTTAACGCAGTAGCAAATATGTGCACTTAAATGTTACCTATTTGCATTTCATTTCTTTTTTTATGAAGCTGGTAAACATGGTGAATAACAAGAACAAAGTCCTTATCAGTGAAAAATAAGAGATCTCCTAAGTAGCCTTCCTATAGACATGTAAATTTGCATTTGGTATCAGTGTTGAGGTAACACGCAGTTGTTTAACAAGGTAGTTGTGAATATTACCACCTGTTTTGGTGATTCATAGCATTCGGAGACTTAGAGCCTTTCTTTTTCAGAGAAGTTTCTGTGTACAATCATGAATCACTTAACAATGGGAATACATTGTCGGAAATATAGGCGCTTTCCCAGTGAGAATGTTAGGTGGTTTTGTCATTGTGTGAACGTCACAGAATGTACGCACACAAACTTAGGCGGTGTGGCCTGCTACAACGCCCAAGCTGTAGACAATGCAGCCTCCTACAACGCCTAAGCTGTAGATGGTGTGTAACTTTGTCCTAGGCTACAAACCTGTACAACATGCTACTCTACTAAAATACTGTGGGCAGTTGTAACACGATGTTATGTATCTGTGTATCTAAACATAGGAAAGGTATAATAAAATACGTTGTAAAAGATATATGGTGGTAGTCCTGTATTAGACACTTACCATGAACAGAGTTTGCAGGACTGGAAGTTGCTCAGCGTGTCAGTGAGTGAGTGGAAGTGAATGGTAAGTGAAATTGAAGGTCTAGAATACTGTATACTATATAGACTTTATAAACACTGTATGCTTCGGCTGTACAAAATTTATAAAAATATTTTTACTTTAATAATCAACATTTGCATATGCTTTCTTCATCTTTTAAACTTTTTGACTCTTTTGCAAATAGCTTGAAACACACATTATACGACTTTACAAAATATTTCCTTTTTTATATCCTCATTCTACAGACTTTATTTCTATTTTTAATTTTTTCTTTTGTTTTTACTTATTTTTTTGTTGAAAACGAAGACACAGATGCACATATTAGCTTAGGCCTGCACAGGGTCAGGATCATCAATATTCAGTGTCTTCTACCTCTGCATCTTGTTGCACTGGAAAGTCTTTGGGGCCATAACACTCATGGAGCTGTCATCTCCATGGTAACAGTATCTTCTGGAATACTCTCTGAAGGACCTGCCTAAAGCTGTTTTACAGTTAACTTTTAAAAAAAAATGTAAGTAGAAGGAATACACTCTAAAATAATGATAATATAGTAAATAAGTAAACCAGTTACATAGTCATTTATAAGTATTATCAAGTACCATGTACTGTACCCAGTTGTATGAGCTGTACTGTTTTTCTGATTGGTAGGACAGTAGTTTGCTTACACCAGCTTCACCACAAACATGTAAGTAATGCATGGCACTACGATGTTAGGATGGCCACAGCATCTTTAGGCAATAGGACCTATTCAGCTCCAACTAATTTTATGGGACCACAATCCTGCCCAGCATCCATCCTTGACCAAATGGTCACTATGCACTTTATGACTGTATATATGTGCATGGAATATTTTCACAATATTGAGCAGATCCTTCCATACATATTTAGATGTAAGCATATATCCACGTACATATAAAAAATATATATATTTACACACACACACACACACAGTTTCCTGTTTTTATTTGGATATTTTGCTCATGAGAAAGGGAAAGAAATATGTTCAAGTGAAATATTTAAGTACAAATAGATACTTGCAAATAGGGTCATAATGGATGTACAGAGCAGACTGAGGAAAAAACAGATAAGAGACTTTGGTTATACTTATAAAAACAAAAAGGTAACATTTAGGTAGCCTTTATAGGAAGCCAGAACTCACCTCAGTACTTCACATGTATTAATTCATTTAATCTTCACAACATAACTCCCTGAGGTGGAAATTAGTAATATTACCATTTTAGAAATGAGGAAACTAAGTCACAGAAATGGTAAGTGACTTGTTTGTGGTCATGTGACCAATATGTTGGGGAATAGGGATCTGAAGCTTTGTAGTGTGGCTCCAGAGCCAATGTGCTATTTAAAAGAAGTTTTTTCATATATCTCCAAACAGTATGCCCCTTAGAGCCAAGCAAGAGAGACCCCTACCCTAGCTCCTAATGGCTCTGCCAATCACACACACACCAAAAAAAAAAAAAAAAAAAAAAAACCTTAAACAGCCCATGAGCTCCTGATCCCTCTGTTCTATGCTGGTGCAGTGTGACCCGAAATCAGTTCAGGCTCCAGAAAACACTTCTGGGCATTTCCTGTCCTCAGTTCCCAGCAGGGAATCCACATCTCAATGACCAGAGATTTGTGGGCTCCCTCTGGCAAAGGGACAATGCTCCTGAGGAGTCAAGTGGTGGAAATGCTTAAGGAAAAAGATTAACTCTCCCATCCCTTCTTATGTGTTGTTCATGCAGTAGACTTTTGCATTAAAAAAGTGCTCTTCATTAGTTGTGAACACTATTTTTTGGCTTCTCTTCGTGTTCCAATTTGTGGTATGAGAGATATTAATGAACTAGTGTGGTATTAAAAATATATTCATTAGCTTATTGCAGATGAAAGCAATCCGTGTTATTCTTAAAAATGCGTGTATGAGCTTAGACATAACATGCATGAAGGGTGACATCTACATTAGCAATTGGATGAGTATTAAATACTAGAATTGAAAATAGTTTGATTTTTATAATAATTATAGAGATTTGATGTAATTAAAATTGCAGAATAGTAAATGAAGCAATTTTAAGTTATTTTCAAGGCAGGAAGATGAAATGTATTTCATTTTTGTTTTGGTTTGATTTTTATTTATTTATTTTTTTTTCGAGACAGAGTTTTTACTCTGTCACAAAGGCTGCAGTGCAAAGGTCCAATCTGGGCTTGCTGCAACCTCTGCCTCCTGGGCTCATGTGATTCTCCCACCTTAGCCTCCAGAGTTGCTGGGACTATCGGCATGTGCCACCACCCCTGGCTAATTTTTTGCAGACAGCCTTTCACCATGTTGCCCAGGCTGGACTGGAACTACTGGGCTTAAGCAATCCGCCTGCCTTGTCCTCCCAAAGTGCTGGGATTACAGGTGTGAACCACCTCACCCAACAGGAAAATGTTCATATTTTCATCATAATGGTAATTCAGTAATTTATTAGGAAAAAACTAGAATTTATTTGGGATAGATATCTAAACTTTGAAACTTTTATTATAAATGACAAATTTTTAGAGCTCTGGGGAACTAAAAAACAATGCTGGTCTTTCCTACTGTCAAGAGTGCCTGGATTCAAATTCTGGCTCTGCTGATGATTAGCTGGGTAGCATTAGCTCAAATTCACTGAGCTCCTTGTCAGTCTCCTCTGTGAAATAGCCATACTAACACATTTGCCTCCTGGTGTTATTATGAGAACTGGCTCTGAGAAAACAGTCAGTGAATGTTAGATATTATTCTTTTATTTAATTGTTAATGTCTTCCTTCTGCTTTAACCAAGAATGATTTTTAAATACTGCCCAAAAATTCATGAGAAGTTTCACCTACCTTCTCAAAGATAAGCAAGGATATCCTTGAACAGAGTTTGTACTTTTGTGGCTTGCCCAGTGCTGTATAACATTGTGCATTTTTCTTCTTTTTTGTATTTAAAAAACAAAAATAAGAAAAACAAAAGGGGCCAGATGTAGCGACTCACACCTGTGGTCCCAGCACTTTGAGAGACCGAAGTAGGAAGATCACTTGAGCCAAGATCACTGAGACCAACCTGTGCAACATAGCCAGACCCCATCCCTACAAAAAATTTAAAACTTAGCTAGGCATGTGGCACATCCCTATGGTCCAAGCTACTCAGGAGGCTGAGGCAGGAGGATCACTTGAAACTGGGAGGTTGAGGTTGCATGCATTGTGCCATGATTGCACCACTGCACTATGGTCTGAGTGACAGAGGGAGACCCTGTATCAAGCATACATACATACATAAATAGAAAAGAAAAGAAAAATGGAGAGTATCTTTCCCCTCTCTATATATGATTTGCAAACTTGTAGTCTGCTTTGCATTAGCAAATACTTCTTATGGGAGCAACTACAAAAATAAGGTAAAGGAAACTCACCCTTTACCGCAGACACCTTGCGTTTCTCTTCCTCTTCTTTCTTTTGCCTTCATCTCTTCCGGAAAGCCCAAGTTTCTTGGCCTCTGACAGAGGCTCAAGCCCAGCAAACAGGTAGGAGGATTGAACCGAGTAACTGTGCTGTCTAATCTTTGCTTTTCCCTCACCAAATAAATGCCGAACCCTGAGCCATACACACATAGGCGCCAGGTGGATGCTTTCATATTTGTTACGAGTTCAAACAAATTATATGACTGAAATGTGTTTTCAGGTAAAAGTTGAGGGTCCATCTCAGGCAAAGTACTATTTGTAATGGCATTTCATGTAGGAAATCCTCTTTTCTAATGATTGAAAGTGATTTTTTTTTTCAAGATATTCAGGGCTTTTGGAGAAGAGGGTTGGAGTTTTTCTCTTAAGGTAATAGAACAACCATGTTAAGTATCTGAAATTTGCTATAGAATTTTGACAGGCCCCACCAACAATGACTTGTACTTAAGGGAAACAGTGTAGTTGTCTTTAAAGTGCAGAGGATTCAGACAGACCTGGGACATGTAGAAACCCATTTGTTGACTAGTTGGGCAGCTTACTTAGGACCACTATGCCTCCATTTCTTTATTTCTGAAATGAGGATAACAGCTGTAACTTCTTCATAGACTTGGTATTTGAAAAATCTGTGTAAAGCACTTGGTGCAACTGCAGAAGGCAATTTGTATACTACAAATATAAGTTATTAGCTCTTGAAGTGTCAGTCTCTATATAGCATTAGCATCTGGGAGGCATTGAGGGCAGGATTCTAACCACTTATGGAGTACCTTGTGTATATCAGATATTGTTCTAGATGCTCATGTTCTTTTTTCAGCAACTGTAACTGGTAGGTGCTATTATTTCCTTGTCACAGATGAACCATAAGAACAGAGGAATACAAAGGTTCCAGTTTCTAGTTAGTATGAAAATGCTCGTATCTGACTACTGCATTGTAAAGGATTGGAAGTCCTTGTATATGTAACAAATCATGTTTCTTGGAAAAATAAAATTTTCTTTGTAATTTCTGTGGTCTAAAAACTATATACGAATACCCTAATAAATGTCCCAATTACATATGAAGTGTTTGGTAGAGTGGATGACCTGATATTCTTATTACTTGATTTTGAAAGCATGTGAGTTTATCATGTAAGCACTACACAAAATAGCAACTGTCCTGTTGAGTGTGCAGCTCCTGCTAAGGTCTGGGGATTTGTGTGGAGGTCTGGGGCAAACCTCTTGACCTCGTTTACTCTCTCTTTCAACAGTGGAGGAGTGATGATATCCACAAGTACTATAAGGCCTGACTTGTTGGAGAATAAAACGATTGAATGTGAAAAGCTGTGTTGAGATAAGAGGTAATAAATAATGACCTCACTTAAGTCAATTTGTGATGATTCAAGCCCTAACCATTTAATCCATCTCCTTGTAACCAGTCTGGCCACAGCACTCCTCCTTAGCACAACTTCAGTTTTATCCCCTTTGGAGCCTTAAACCATTGGATAAAATTGCGCCATTGATATCTTCTTTCAAATTTACATTCTACACCAATTCATTATAGAGATGTGTGCCTAGTTACAAATAATACCCTGACTTGTTTTCCAAATTGTCAAACATTGACCACTCATGAGGCAACTTAGTTATCCTGGAAACCCCTATAGAATAAGACACCTGTAATAGAGATATTCTTAGAATGATTGTATCCACACTACATAATGAATGAAAGGACCCACAAATCTGTGCATCCTCTGTCACTCTGAGTGCCTTGTGTTTAGTGAATCTAAAAATCTTTGCTGAATGAAGAGAGGGAATTTGGGGACTATTAATAACTCTAATTTGACCATTGTTTTCTTCATTCTAGAATGAAATCAAGAGTTGAATAAATACGCCATGTACATCTCTTATTTTGCATTAACACTTGGCTTTAAATTATACAATAAATGCAATGCTCCCTGTTTGCTGTTTTTTTCCAGCATTCCTGATATTTTGACCAATACCTAATTGTTAGCCATGTTGTAGTAGCTGTAGATAAGAGAGCTTCTTTTCTTTTTGTAGCTTTATTTTTTGGGGAAAAATAAAACAGCGATTGGACATACGGATTCTTGAATAATTGCTTTGAGAAAATAAAATTGCAGTTCATTTTATAAGCTTCCATTGGTATTTTTAGATTAAAATTAATGTCTTTCAAGGAAGACATTGCAGAAAATTTTACTGTAATAATAATGGGAGATTTAGAACTTAATACCAGATTCTCCAAGGGCCTAAGTAATTCCCTTGGGAATATGTTTAGACACATCTGCAGATCGTATTAATTCTTTTATGCCACTGGGGGAGTATTGAATGAGTTATTGCTTCAAAGCACAGGCTGTGGAATAATCCACTACAGAACTAATAAAGCTAACTCACATTTTTTATCTCCTCATATACCAGTAAGAGGGATTTCATTTCTAGTATGAAATATATGAAGAGATAAATAGGATACTAGAGTTTGTAGGATGCATCCTTCTAATGATTGGAGCTGTATATTTGGCCTTCCCAAACACTAACAGTGATGGAGATTGCATGTGCAAGTGTTCATTACAGAGATGATAAACTTTTCTATGGAGCATGTTTTATCGACTAAATCTTAAAGGAAAATGGCAAGAATACTTCTTACATATCAAATGTGCTTCAGCTCCAAAAACTAAGTCTTTATTTAATGTTTCTCTCCCTCCTCCTTCTCTCATTTTCTTTCAGCCTTTTTTTTTTTTTTTTTTTTTTTTGTCTCTAAGACAGTCAGGACTGTGTGACAGGAAACAGATTTGATGAGGAGAATTTTAGGTGTGAATGGAAGGGTGTTATGGTGACCAAAAGCAGGAGCCTGTTAGTCTCCCTCCAGCCTCTTATTTATGGAGTCCAGATTGGGGTTGAGAGAACTGCCTACTTCAGTAGGATGAGTTGTTTTCAATAATCAAAATATTGTTTGTTTATTAAGTTATACGGAACCCTTAGGTGTATCATGTGCACTGTGCTAAGTGCTGGATATACAGTATTCAACAAATAAAGATCAAATTCTTTCCATTATGGGGATTATAGTTTAGTTGGGTGGCATTAAAGAGTGAAGAGAGAACAAACAAATAAATATATTGCATTAAGGGAAGAACACTGGGGATTCTAACTGAGGTGTGGTAGGTGGTCAGAGAAAAAGTATGATGATATAACATTTAAACTGAGATCTGAAGGGGAAGTAGCGGTGAATAAGATAAGAAAGCAGGGAAGATACTTCCAGATACAGGAACCTACCAGAAACAAAATACCCACAAAGTTTAGGCAGAAAAGATCTTGATGCCTTTAAGCAACTGGAAGGAGACCAATCTGATTGCTATTCCATGAACTGGAAGCAGTATTGAAAACCAAGGCAGGGTTCACATCGTGCAAAGTTTTGTGGACATTTTTAGGAGTTTTTGCTTTGAATTGAGTAGAAAGACATCGAGACTTTTAAAAAGGAGAGTGTCAAGACCTGATGTATGTCTTAAGAATATTACTTGGCAATGTAGACTGGAGGGAGAAACAGTGCATGGGGGAAACCAGCTTGGGGACTGTTGGATTTGTCAACGTAAGGGAGGATGCCATGACTAATGTTTTGGCAGGGCAGTCAGAGAAAAAACTATGACGGACTGCATATATGTACGTAGTTATAGACAACAGAATGAATGGGACTTATCAAATGCTTAGAGGAAAGGGATCTGAAGGTTGAACACTAATTTTTTTGTCCTGGGAGCTGTGTTAGATAATAATATTTTCTGAAAAGGAAGACAAACTTTGAGGATGGAGGTGGGGAGTTTGATTTTAGAAAAGTTAAGTTTGAGATGTTTGCATCTCAAGTAGGTTTTTGGATGTATGATTTTGATGCTCCGATATAAATGTTGGCATTTTTAGGCATAGAAATTATATTGTATGGATGAGGAAACCTGTGGAGACAGACGTGTATGCAAAGAAAAAAAGAAGGGGGCAGGATTGATTCTCAAGGAATTCCAACTTTGATGATTGAGTTGGAGAAGGAAGGGCCAGGAGATATTGCTGCAGGAGGGTAGGGGGAGGCCAGGAAATGATGGAGGAAAATCAAGAAGATGTGCTGATACGATGGCCACAAAAGCTAGGGCATCAAGATAGAGAGGGCATCAAGGTAGAGAGGGCATCAAGGTAGAGAGGGCATCAAGGTAGAGGGCATCAAGGTAGAGAGGGCATCAAGGTAGAGGGCATCAAGGTAGAGAGGGCATCAAGGTAGAGGGCATCAAGATAGAGAGGTGGCTAATATGCCAAGCACTGCTGAGACGGCTTTAATTTAAGAGGCAAAGCATGTTCAATCAGATGGAACAATGTGGAGATTGTTTAATGTTTAAGATCAGAGGAGTTGGTGAAGTAGCGGAGGCTGAAGAAAGACTGGAGTGGGGTGAAGAATGAATATGGAGTGAGAGAGGCAGGCAGCACATGTAAGCAAATCTGTAAAGACTTTTTTTCTCAAAAAAACTAATTGAGATATTGGACAATAGCTGGAGAAGATTGGGAGGTTAAGGGGAATAATTTTTTAATGATTGGAGATACTAGATCAGAAAGAGAAAGGATGAACAGAAGAGCAAAGACCTTGCAAAGCCGAAGAGTGGGATTAAGAAGCGTGTGAGGGAAAGGCCTTCGTTAGGAAAGGAGAAGGAGAAGGTGGGTGTATCCCATGGCATTCTGTAATTTGGAGATGTTAGTTGAACAGGGAGGTAAAGCCTCGTAGATTCTGTTTTCTCAGTCATTGGCTAAAAGTGAGATCGTGAGGGAGTGAGTGGGTTTGAGAACCATGAGGCAGGAGAGAGCAAACTTAGAAGGATATTGTGGGAAGTGTACACATTTGATAACTGTTCCACGGAGCCTTGATGTGTAAAACCAATAAAGGAGGAGAAGTTCTGTTTGAAGACAAGCGAGGAGGAGCAGAGGTTTGCCCATTCAGTTTTCGCTGCACTGTAGGGGTAGACCTAGAGGAACCCCTTGGCTTCGAGATACACAATCTGAAAACACGGAGCTGGGGAAAATGTGTCGGTCTTTTCAATGGAGACTGAGCGCTGATTTGCTGCGACCGTGTGTGTCACTATCCAACCCTTCCAGGGCTGCCCCACGTAGGATGATTCAAATCTCCCATCACCTCCCCCCTTCATTTTTCCCTAGAATTTTATCAGTAAAATGTAACTTTTCATCTTGAAACCATCCAGAATTCTCAGTGAAAAATTAAACTCTCCTAGAAGGGTTACTAGCTTTTGAAACTTAAAATCATTTAGGTTTCAGCTAGCTGAAAGTAAGATGAATGACTGGGGGACCACAAAGTGGAGAAAAGAGTCACTCAGAAAGCAAGTGAGAAAAGAACCATGACAAACTCTATCTGCTTTATAATTTTGTAGTAGATTTTATTTGCTTTTTCTAAGCTATTGTTTAATGTCACAGGGAAACCTTGGACCTGGCATGTTCTCAGCCCACCTATAGAGTGACTCATTCTTTCCTTGGGCCAATCATAAAAATATGAGAAGGGATAAGCATGCAGAACAAATGTTGAAAACTCCAAGATGATCATATTCTATTTTCTTCTGGGTCGTCAGTACTGATCTTCTTCTGTTTATGTAAGTCCTCACACTGACTCACATGTCAGATAAGCCAGCATCATTTGTGTACCTTTTTTAAAAGAGGCATTATATTTCTCAAAATTATGATAATTACTTATCCATGTGACCATGATATGACTCTATATAATATATAATAGTCTCTCTCAAGAAAGTCAGAATTAGTACTTACATTTTTCCTGGAGATATATATTAATTTCCTTTGACAGAGATACCTAGTAATCTGTGAGAACAGCTATTGTCAGAATATCATTTCAGTTGGTTTTAATGTTGTAAAAGCAGTGGGTCACATTTGTGTCTGTTTTGCTATTGTCGTACCCAGAGATTGGGGATAGCGCAGAGTGAGGGCGTGGGTCCTGGGGAGTTCTGCTAGATGTGATCACAGACATGTTTCTTTTGTCTTCTGTAAAATAAGAATAATAAAATTACCTCTTTGATGAGTTTCTTCTGAGGATTAGCCCAGAACACATAACTGTTGCCTGGTAAGCAGTAATCATAAGCTAGTTTAGGCATATAAAGAAGCTACGGAACTAATTGGGAGACCACATGATGTAATTGAAAAATCCTTATCTTTGGAGTCGGATATCCACAGGTTCAGATTTCGGAACTTGTGATTTTGGGAACATCACCTTGCTCTCTGAGCAAGGCTTGCTCTATCTTGCAGACTTGGGGCCTTACGTTTTTCTCGGTGCTTCAGTTTCTTCATCTTTAAACTAGAAATAGTGACCCTCACTTCATAGGACTGACGTGACAATGACATGGGATCGTGTATAGAAAAGCATCATGTGTGAGGCCTGTTTAACATTTGCTGGGGGCGTTTGTATAATGTGAGCTTCTCCTCTATTGTCAGCCAAATGAGTTTCCATTCTGATAGATATGACTGTAGTTATTTCTGACAGCTTGCTCAATCCTCATGGTCTGTTACACTTACAAGTCCCTGAATATTAGATCATTTTTGCAATGAGGTGTAGATTTTGGAAAAAGTCAAGATCAATGTTATAAAGCCATTAGTTATGTAATGGCCATTATAATTATTTATTATAGGAACAATGTAGGCTCTGTTTTAAAAGCACGTAAAACCTAATTCCTAAGGAGTAAGTCTTCGCTTAGTCCTCATGGAAGCGCATAGTCAAGGCACCTTTGCAGCAAGCTGTGAAAACTGATACATTAAAGACAGTTTTTCAGCCTCTCCCTGCAAATACGAAGCGCCACATTTCAGAACTCTGTTGCTGCAATTAATAAAATGTGAATCAGTTTTTAAATATATACCCCAAAGTCTGTTAGCTCAAGCACATTGGGCAAAGTGTTTCCTTAGCCAGTAGCTCTGTCTCCTTAATGCAGAAGAGAGAAGGGCTGAAAGACTGAAATGTATTGAATGAAGGGGGCATATCTTCCTTAAACACAAATTAGGCACCTTGTTGTATCTATCTCGTAAAAGAAAAAAATTCTGATTCTGCAATATTAAACATTTAAGAAAGGAAAACCAATTACTAACATGATTTTCATGTTTGAATATGTCTAACTGAAAAGCCATCTGTGAAACTGTTTCTATTGTATGCCTATACACATGTGAGCAAGCATGGTTTTAGCCAAATACTGTAAGAGACTATTTTAATTTACCATGCTTCTTCTTAGACCTAAGGCATCAGCCGTCTCACTGTGTAAATCACACTATTTTAGCTGGCTTAGAGGCCCTTGGGAATGCTTTAGTATTTCAGCGTTAGACTTGGTAGTTTGCATAACGGGCTTTGGAGAAATGAGTTTGCAGGCCAAGTTGCTACATCTGTTTCAGAGCTATAGTACACACTGCATCACAGCACTGTGACTACTGCAGCATCTGTGGGAACTGCTCCTGGAAGGGACCCAGGAGATCAATAATGTGGCGCATTCCAGGCAGAATTGAGGGAGGCACTTAGCTGCTGGACCTGCCTCAGATATGAGATACAAAAAGAAAAACAGTAATGTATTCCATTTTGCTATATTTCTCTACTGCAGAAAAATGTTTCTTAAAAATTGTATTTTCAAAAAGTATTGTCTTTTTTATTTCTTCTCCACAGTGCCTTGTTCTGCTGTACATTCTTTTTTTTCCCCTTTTTCTGACAGGGTCTCACTTTGCTGCCCAGGCTGGAATGCAGTGACATGATCTAGACTCACTGTAACCCCTGCCTTTTGGGTTCAAACAATTCTCCTGCCTCAGCCTCCTGAGTAGCTGGGACTACAGGCACAGCCACCATGCCTGGCTAATTTCTGTATTTTTTGGTAGAGACAGGGTATCACTGTGTTGGCCAGGCTGGTCTTGAACTCCTGGCCTCAAGTGATCTGCCTGCCTCAGCCTCCTAAGTTGCTGGGATCACAGGTTTGAGCCACTGTGCCCAGCCTGTACATCCATTTTAAACATTTACCAAGCACTAGAAGTGATCTTATATATGCTGAATTTTTGTTGGAAGTTTTGTATAGGCTTGGAATACACAAATCCAAATGTTAAAAATGGAAAATCTATCTCTGTAAGATTCATAGCCTTTGACTGTTGTTGTTGTCATAATAATGATTCTAAGAAAACAGTTTTGAGGAATAAAAAGAGGAAATACAGATTTTTTTAGGTCTTTTAACATTCATTTATTTATTTATATATTTTATTGCACTTTAGGTTCTGGGGTACATGTAAAGAACATGCAGGATTGTTGCATAGGTACATACATGGCAGTGTGGTTTGCTGCCTTCCTCCCCATCACCTATATCTGGCATTTCTCCACGTTATCCCTCCCCACCTCCCCACCCCCACTTTCCCTCCTCAGACCTCAGTGTGTGATGCTCCCCTCTCTGTGTCCATGTGTTCTCATTGTTCAACACCCGCTTATGAGTGAGAACATGCAGTATTTGATTTTCTGTTCTTGTGTCAGTTTGCTGAGAATGATGGTTTCCAGATTCATCCATGTCCCTACAAAGGACACGAACTCATCATTTTTTATGGCTGCATAGTATTGATGGTGAATATGTGCCACATTTTCCCTGTCCAGTCTGTCATCAATGAGCATTTGAGTTGGTTCCAAGTCCTTGCTATTGTAAACAGTGCTGCAATTTATCTTTTATTGCTGTCTTTAAGGAAGAGATGCCACTCTAATCATTCTTATAAAAATATGTTATAGATTTGTTTGATAGGGACAATAGTTCTTTATTGTTGATCTCCATTGATTGATGGGGGCAGAAGGGAGTTGTAGGTTCTACTCTATACTATCTTGATCTGAGGCAAGGGAACTGGTTCTCAAATCTCTTTATCTAGGGAGCAGTGGTCAACCAATAAATCTGTACTATTTGTGCTTCCTTAAATATGTTACCAATAAGTAGTGCTCAATTTGTTGTGACTAATTGATGATTTTGACGTGTAGCTGGGAGGCTTTTATTTAAAGCAGTCTTTTGTTACATTTTTTCTTAATGTTAAGAAGGATGCCGGGCGCGGTGGCTCAAGCCTGTAATCCCAGCACTTTGGGAGGCCCAAGCGGGTGGATCACGAGGTCAAGAGATCGAGACCATCCTGGTCAACATGGTGAAACCCCGTCTCTACTAAAAAATATTAAAAAAAAATCATCTGGGCATGGTGGCGCATGCCTGTAATCCCAGCTACTCAGGAGGCTGAGACAGGAGAATTGCCTAAACCCAGGAGGTGGAGGTTGTGGTGAGCTGAGATGGTGCCATTGCACTCCAGCCTGGGTAACAAGAGTGAAACTCTGTCTCAAAAAAAAAAAAAAAAGAAGGCTGCATCTTGTGATAGAAAATGCATACAATGTCAAGTCTGGATGCTGTCATTGCCTGGCCAACCATAGACACTTGACGATACTCATTTTCCCATCTATGAAGTGGATAACATAACTTTCCATGAGGGCTGATGAAGATCAATTTATACAATTCTTTTATTAGCACTTGGCAAACTTTAAATTCTGAGCCAATACAATGAAAGTACTGTATGCTATTATTTTATTCTTACAATTGAAATTTTGCTTTGTATAAACTTGGGACTTTCCGTAGTAAACCCACATGAAAAACAGTGTAATCCTCTGTCAGTAGAAAATGAAGTATGTGTGGTTACCTGTTAATTGCAGCTTAGCTCTGTTGGTTTTAAGGACTTGGCACTCGTAGTCCAGGAACTGCCTCCTCCTAGGGATTCAAGCTCTGTGTGTCCTCAGAGGAGAGAAGATTCAATCTAAATCCTTTCTTCCCCCTAATTCATGTGGTTCCAAATTCAGTATAAGTTAATTATCTGACAGTCAAAGGAACCCTGATATTTCTTACCTATCCAAATTGTTCCCATATTTCAGGATCCAGTTCAAAACTTAGCCTCCTCATAAAATAGTCTCTGATGACTGTAAAGCTCATTGACTGCTTCATGTTTAAAGACAGTCTCTGATTTGTCATTTACTAGTTTATCACTTAGGGTTCATGTATGTATCGCTTTTTATTTGCCAATTTGTCTCATCTTTCTAACTTTAGCTTTTGGAGGTCCTTAAAGATAAAAGCAGTATAATTCATTTATTTTCCTTTTCAGTGGACTTTTTTCCATAGTTTTTTTTTAAAATTCTACTTTGTTGTTCATGCTTACTTGGAGGAGCTGATGGACAGGTGTACCATTAGAACCTTCTTTGATATAGAGGGAAGAATTTTGGATCAGTGAGTTCTAAGGATACTTACTCAGCTGAGAGCATCATCTGGCTGTTCTGAGATATCTTTTAGCCTCAAGGATCCAGGAAGCTGATCTAGCTGGCCTTTGTTGGTCTAGAAGATCTTTGCCTTCTTCGTCACCTTTCCCCGTCCTTCCGAAGTTACCTGCCCTATTGGAGCCATTTGCCTTCCCAGGAGGCTTCTGTTATTTAGGCAGATCTCCTCCCAAGTTGTTATAGCTAGACAAGAAGTTTAAACTCATATATTTCAGAAAGGTTTTATGTTATGTGTCTGTCTGTCCATCAGTTTGACCTTTGTGTTATTCTAGGTAATAACGATTCTCAGAATGAAGGGATGAGTTGAGTGCTTAAAAGCAAATTATTGAGCATTCAATAAAAAAGTGATGTATTGAGCTCCACAGGGTATGTATAGACACTTGCTTTACGTAATTCCCACCTCTGGAGACCTTGCACTGAGGCAGAATAAACAGATAAACTTATTATTTGTTTAACTATAATTGCAAGTCAGTAAAATTGTGTGTGTGTGTGTGTGTGTGTGTGTGTGTGCATTCGTTTTAACTAAGAATATCCTCAGCAACCACCATATGCAAGGGCTTGTGCTGGCTGCAAGTAGCACAGAGAGAAAGCAGACACAAACCCTGCAAGAAAAGAACTCACTATAGTCATTTGTATATAGTCAAGCAACTATTATTAGCATGATGTAATGGAAGCATTGAAAAAACTGATTAATTCTAAGGAAGACAGAGAAGGCTTCACCAAGAATATAAAGCCTTCAGCTTCCTTCAGATGGAAAAGATGATTTCACTGAGCAAGAACAAGGTGTGAAAAGTCATGACTTATTTAGGGAATAAAAAGTTCAGGATGACTGGACCACAGAGTATGTTAAAAGTCGCATCATGGAATATTATTATAAACTAGTCTAGCCTCTCTGCCAGTTATGCCAAATGAAAATGCTCTAGGTGTTTTTTAAACAGGTAATTAATACTTACCTGCTAAGGGCACAGCACCAAGGCATGAACCAAAGGCTTCAACAAAGTGGTTTCTTTGTGTTCGAGGAAAAATATTGTAAAAGTTGTTCTGGGCATCCTGAACCTGCAATCTTTTCGAATAGTTGTTTTGAGGAACGTAAGGAATTTGCTAGCAAACGGTAATCTGTGGGACATTCGCTTGACTTAAATTTTGTGTGATCATAAGATAATTTATAGATAGATTTTGTTTTACAGACATGTCAGATATACTGAAAAGATGAATTAAAAAAGGACTGGCCGGGCACGGTGGCTCATGCCTGTAATCCCAGCACTTTGGGAGGACAAGGCAGGCAGATCACAAGGTCAGGAGATCAAGACCATCCTGGCCAACATGACAAAATCCCTTCTCTACTAAAAATACAAAAATTTGCCAGGCATGATGGCAGGCACCTGTAATTCTAGCTACTTGGGCGGCTGAGGCAGGAGAATCGCTTGAACCCAGGAGGCGGAGGTTGCAGTGAGCCAAGATCCTGCCAATGCACTCCAGCCTGGGTGACAAGAACAAGAGTCCATCTCAAAAAACCAAAATAAAAGGACCAAGTGCCTAGGTAAAAGAGAAAACTGTTCTTTCTCTCAACCCATCAACTGAGTTTTTAGATGGTGCACTGTAAGCTAAAGACCACTAATTCTAACTCTGTGTTTATAATTTATTATCGAAAGTTTTAGACTCTAGTTCTCCTGCAGCTTGGAATCTGTTATAGGAACATTACTTGGCACACAGGGGACACTCATTATCTGTTGCTGATACTGAGCCATCTCTGTTTACATCAGAGTTTAAACATTTGCCTCGGTTTCACTTCAGTAAAATAATTTTGTTTATGTATTATGCTCTAAGGGAATTGAGCAAGAGGAGGATCTGGAAAAAAAGTATTATCACAATGTTTCGGTGATATATTTACCTAAAGTTAATATCCTTTGGTCTGAACTTGGTGATATTGAGGCTATGTTTATTTCTAACTGAGGTAGCAGCAACATAGAAAGGAAAAATGGAATCATTAAACATTCGTATATTCCTGGTTATAAAACTGCCTTTAAAATCTATACTTGGTGCTAATCTGTTTTTAGGCTATATTGGAATAGAGAAGAAATGTAGTCTCTTAAATATAACATGTCCTTGATTATAAGATGTACCATCAATTTAATAGCAGCTTTGGAAGAAGCTGGGGGAAAAAAAAACTTCTATGTCCCATTAAATGCACACACTTTCTTCTTTTTTTGCAAAATTCACCCTAAAACTTGCTGCTCCTCCAGGCTTTTTACATACAGTAGTGAGTGCTCAGGTAGAAAATTTGTAAATTATCCCAGTTTTCTTTCTCGCTCTCTCGCTCTCTCGCTCTCTCTCTCTCTCTCTCTCTCTCTCTCTCTCTCTTTCTCTCTTTCTCTCTTTCTCTCTTTCTCTCTTTCTTTCTTTTTTGAGATGGAGTTTCGCTCTTGTTACCCAGGCTGGAGTGCAATGGCGTGATCTCAGCTCACCGCAACCTCCGCCTCCTGGGTTCAGGCAATTCTCCTGCCTCAGCCTCCTGAGTAACTGGGATTACAGGCACGCACCGTGCCCACCTAATTTTTTGTATTTTTAGTAGAGACAGGGTTTCACCATGTTGACCAGGATGGTCTCGATCTCGACCTTGTGATCCACCCACCTTGGCCTCCCAAAGTGCTGAGATTACAGGCGTGAGCCACCGAGCCTGGCCTATCCCAGTTTTCTTTCTTTCCTTCTCCTCTCCCACATCTTCAATCAGTAAAACGCATAGACTCTACATACTAAAGATGGATTACATCATTGCTGTTTTCACTGCTGCTCTTCTAGACCAAACTACCACAGTCTCTTGCCAGGAGAGACCTCTTTTGGTCTCACTAGCCGCCTTTGATAATCATTATGCATGAAGAAGTCAGAGGCATGATCTTTCAAAAGGTATGAGTCAAGTCATGTCGCTCGGCCTAAATTCTATAGTGGACTTCTTTCCCCTTAAAATCCAACCTCTTTATCATCCAAACCCCTAACTCAGTGATTCTCAGTGACACAGGATTTCCTGGGAGTCCTTGAGAACTTTACATGAGTCCAATAGATCTAAATGCTTTTCATCATAATATAAAGACCTTATTGACTTTTTCTGTCTCATTCTCCCATGTGTGTGCAGAGGGCTTTCCCAGAGGTCATGCAGCGTGCACTGTCTCAACACACTTAATGCAGAAGCAGATATGAGAACCAGAGGTTTTCTGTTAAGCTGGACATTAAATAGATGTGCAAAAATGTAAAACAATGCACCTCTTTCGCCTTCTTTCATTTTGAAAATATCAGTATTTTTCATAAAATTACATTATTTCTATTAACATGCAATGGGTTTGTTATTGCTATTTCTAAGTAAATAAGTAAATAGTTTACATGCCTTTGTTTGAATGTCTAACATGGGAAATATCTATATAACACATTTAAACAAAAGCGATTTGGAGTCATCAATTTTTAGGAGTGTAAAGAGAACAGAAATGTCCTTCAGTGAGTGAATGGGTAAACAAACGGGCACATTCGTACCTGGAATCCTGCTCAGCAATTCAAAGGGAATGACCATTAATACATGCACCAACTTGCATAGACCTCAAGGACATTTAGCTGAGGGGAGAGAAAAAGCCACTGCTTTATGCAACAATCTAACATTCATATAACATTTCAAAGTGAGAAAATTACAGAGAACACAGCAGTGGTTGCTGGAGGTTAAAACTGGATGAAGGGTGTGACTGTGAAAGGATAACACCTAGGGGGTTCTTCGTGGTGACGGAATAGTACTATAATGATGGTGATAGTGACACAGTTCCACACGTGGGATAAAATTTAGCATAAAAGAGTACAGACTGATAAAATCTGAGTCGGGTCTGTATCTAAGTTGTATTCTACCAACATTAATTTTTTTTGTTTTGAAATGTCCCGTGGTTATGTAAGATAGTATCATTGAAGGAAGTTGGGGTAAGGGTTATATTATTTTATGTACAATTTTATAATATATAAACTATAATATATATTACATATATCTATATTATGTACATGTATAGTTTATATATTATAAATTTATATACTCTATAATTTTATCTTAATTATGAAATTATGAAATGTGGTTGTATAAATATTATATATTATGTATATTTATATATAATTTAATTTTTTTAAAGAGAGAGTATAAAGGTTCTAGATGACAAAATGCTTGAGAAGTGTTCCCCCACATAAATCTACCACCTGCATGCCTTTCTGGCCCTTCTTCCCTCTCCTTATTACATTTCCACTGCACTTTTCTCTCTTTTGTTTCTTCAATATATTGAGCTCAGGGCATTTGTACCAGCCCTTTCTTCTTCCTGAAAACGTTGTCCCCGGATGTATTCAAGGCTGGTGGTGTTCCATCATGCCATCTCCACTTCAGAGATGAGCTTTTCCGACCATGCAGTATGAAGCAGCTTCCTGGTCAGACTATGTTCTCTACTGTTCGGTTTTCACCCTTCACCCTAATGCCTCCCACCAGCTAATATTTCTTGTTTCTTTATTTGTGGGTCACCTGTGAATGAGGCTGGGAGTTCCGTAAGTGCAGGCATCTTTTCTGTCCGTTCACTGTGATTCCCCAGTGCATAGAAGCATACTTGAGATGTGGCAGGAAGTGAATCCACATTCACTGAGCAAATGCCCTCATCCATACATATTCTTCCCCAGCATCACATCAAAGTGCGTGGTAGCTCAGAGGCAACTCCCAGCTGTTAAGGAGTTGGTCAATCAGTTTGCAGTTTCTTGGCTGCTTTTCATAACCTGTCCATGGGATTGTAGCTCTTGTAGCACCTTTGGTATTGACAGTATACTTTCGTGTTGTTTATAATGTGGCATTCAGATTTAACTGGGTGTTCTGTCTTTTACCTGGCGATGTTACCTAGATGATACCGGATTATTTTACACTCATTCTTCTCAAAACATGGTGTGCCAACTTGGTGGTATAGAAACATATCAGCAAATTCTTGACGTTTAAAACATTATGATGCATCTTCCTTCACTGTCAGTGTTCAGCTAGAAGTCTGAGGATGCATTTTAAGCTTTTTTTCAGCCTTATCTTGGGCTAATAAAATCAACATAATCCAGTATTTTTTGGAATTGGGACAATAAAATTTGTTTTTGTTGGTTTGTTGTTTTAAAAGCCTAGAGAATAGAGACATTTTCTGTGCAGTTAGTAACAGGAACATTAGATACTTTTGTGTTATCAAGAAATCTAGTGATATTAGCACTAGCTAGAGAGTAAAGCTGATCGGGGCTCAAGAAAACAATGAAAAACACTGGAGACTTCCTCCTATTGTGGAAGGTGTCATTTCTTATGATGTTCTCAGAAACTGTCCCAGAGTTTTGAAGGTTTTTGTCACTTAGAAGCCAGGTTCTTTAAACTTTCTGTTAAAAATGTTGCTCCCACATATCATTTTAGCTTCTTCCCGCCTTTGGCCTGATCAAAGTTTTGTTTGTAAGCCAGTATCTACTGATTTTTTTCCACTTCTGCCTGCAGTTTGTTAGAAGATGACCAAGATTCTAAGACATATTTGAAAATTTTATTGCATTCTACATGTAACTTTAAAGAATTTCATGGATTTAAATTTTATTTTCTACTAACAACAAAATGCAACCAATATATTATGAAACCAATGCATTATATATGTGATTTATAGCAACCTAAAATGTATAGGGTCATGACTACCAAAAAGAAGACTCTAAAGATCTTCGCAGTAAACCTGACATTAAGGAAGATGGTGACCCTACTTTGTCCACAGCTAGTAATAGTGGTGGTAAGAGACAGGGTAGGAGGTTTTTAAAACCTATTTGTGGCAGGAATAGAGGCTCACCCCTGTAATCCCAGCTATTTGAGAGGCCGAAGAGGGAGGATCACTTCAGGACAGGGCCTGGACCCTGTCTCTACAAAAATTTAAAATATTAGCTGGGTTAGTGATGAGCATCTGTAGTCCTAGCTACTTGGGATGCTGAGACAGAAAGTTTGCTTGAGCGCAGAAGTTCAAGGTTGCAACAAGTTATGATAACACCACTGCACTCCAGCCTGGGCCACAGAACAAGACCACATCACTAAAAATATAACAAAACCAAAACACAAATTTATTTATGTGTTTTAATTAACTACGTTGATGATACAAGTAAGCCTAAGCCTTAGTCTTTTGAAGTAATCTTTAAAATGGATGAACTAAAAATCCTGTCATGCCAATTTTGAATGGTTTGCAAAAAAGTTTGGTAACTATAAAGTAAAAAATCATGACTATAACCTATATGGTGGGAAAATATGACCAGACCTGGAAAATGGTGTCTTTCTTAGAACTTCCTTCAAGGCCAATTTCAAAGGGAGCTTTGAAAGTGAGGTTCACATCATGGAAGAAAATTTGATGAAACCCGTGGGAAATATTGAAGTTCTTCTGCATCAGGGAGGGGTGCCACTCAGAGAGAAAAGCAGCCTTATCTGATACCGTCAGAAAATATACACCTAAGCAACTTGTTGAGAGCTCGAGTTCTTGCCCATATGTCTATATATATGACTGGAGTGATGTTAAAGTTATCACTTTAATGGACTTTGTTTCTCATATATACACATACGTATATGGGCATCAACAAAAGTATAGTCAACTTCATATTGCCTGTTGACAAGCAACTCAGAAAAAATTGGCAATAATTGGTAACTCCATGAAGAGCCATAATTTGGAAGCTCAGTAGCTTACACCAAGTTCATTTTTAATTAAAAATTACCTGCTTTAAAGAATCGAGCCGTAATTCTCTCAGTATTTTTAATGAGATAATTAAAAATGCAGATATTTTGTAAAATCAGCTGCCTCGAATACCTATCATTTTAAACAAATGTTTAATGAATTACAAGAGGAGTTCAGAAGCTTATTCTATGAACATAGATGTTGCAGCAAGAAACGGGGTTAAAATGCTTAAACTTGAGTTTAAGTTATTGTTTTTCCATGAAAAGGAAAATACTGGATATCATGTCAAAGCCGAAGACCTGGACAAATGGCTGATCTCATTGTTCTCATAAACTTGGTTTATTCTGCAGATTTCTCTTAGCTGAATATTCTTATCAACAGCTGCAGTTGCAGAATTGAACTGATTTTGACTGTTTATATCAAATTACTGCAATAAAACAAAGTTATATAGTTTGGTGAAGACAATTGATCATAGAGACTGTGTATTCCTTTTGGCTCTTAGTTCGCTTAGATTTGATAGACGTTATGGTGAAAGAACAATAGCTTTTGATGATTTATTTTTTAAGACATTAAAAAACAAACTGAAGGATGATTCAGAAAATATTTGCTTGTCACATAAAATAAGCATTGCCTCTTACCGAGAAGATTAACAATGCATTTTCGATCAATAAGAGCCTGAAAATGCAACTTCCTCAGCTCCTTTTTAGGATTATGCATAAATCTTTTCAGGTATTGCCTTGAAATATTTCATAAAAAAGTAAAAAATAATGTACTGTATCAGTATCCACTTGCATATTATTTATCTATTATATATAACAAAATACTCTGTTGGCAGCTTAAGAAAACTAGAATCTCCTTTGGTATTTACCCAAAGAAGTTAAAAACAAAGCAAAACAAGAAATCAAAAATAAACATGTATTATCTCTTAGTTTTTGTAGGTCAGGAACATAGGATGGCTCAGCTGGACAGTTCTGATGCTATTAATTTTTTTATGAAATAGCAGTTAAGATGTCAGCTAGAGCCGCATTTGTCACAGATTTAACTGAGGCTGGAGGATCTGTTTCCACATTCTCTCAGCCACACTGCTGGCAGGATGGTGCCGATAACTGACTGGAGGCCTCCCTTTTTCCCCATGTGGTCTCTCCTCAGAGGCGCTTGAGTGGCCTCACGACATGGTAGCTGGTTTCCACCCAGAGTAAGCAATTCACGAGGCTAGGGTTGAAACTGCCATGTCTTTTGTGGTATATTCTCAGAAGTCATGCACTGTTGCCTTCTTCAATATTCATTGAAGGTTACCATACAGCTTAGCAAAAGTTTACCAAACAGTTTATACAGGTTACCAAAGCATAAGGTGCTACATAGCAGAAGTAAGCAAGGATGATGCTGGAGGCACACAGTGGAGGCTGACTCCTCCAACATGTGCCAGTGTTTATCCATAAAGTATTATGATACCAACATGGAATGAAGAAATGTCCAAGTACTGAACCTGATATGCATTGAGTGTCACATCTCTCCAGTTCAACCCAATTGTCAGATACTTTAGACTCTGTGTGGATGTATTTTTCATATTAACCAAAATAAAACCAAAATCTATTTGTTTCCTAGAAAGAATTGTATGATATTTAAAGTACTTGAATTTCTGGTCTCTAGTTGAAATCTCATGATGGTTGATACTAAAGGGAGGTTTTAATTTTTTCTCAGCATCATTTATTTACTGTTGATAAGCACATCTATTATAACATATTTTTCACCTGTTGGCACTAACGAAAGACTGCAGTGCTAAAGACCAAAGAGGTAATGAATTACAGTCTTTTCAAGTTCTGCCTTTATATCAGGGTAGTGCTAACAACAGATTTTAATGACTCAGACATAAAAAGCCCTCTTTTTCCTCTCTGTAGAGGACACACTGTCCGAATCCTCTTTTCACTTCATTTAGTCCCAGTTGGCATAGAATTAGTGGGGAAGATTAAGAGTAACTCATAGGGCTTTTCAGCCACATTGGTATGCATAGGCAGTAATACTGTCAGCACCATTATCTTTTAATTCAAAGAGCATGGCATATAATTCAGAGCATGTACAAAACATATAAATTTATAGAGGTTCATTGCTCTGCTCAGAAATGTAAGTTTCAGTATGCATAAATGCCATTAAATCATATTTTTCGCCTTCTTTATATCTTTACCATTAATCATTCATGGATATGGTAATATATATAGGTATCTATCCAAAGGTTAATTTTTCACCCACTCTATATAACTATAGAAATATTGGTAAAACTGGATAGAGCATTTGTAAAAGGCATTGCCAATAGAGATTGAAAATAGCCCTTAGTCTAGAATTAGAATATCTGTTCAAAAACTTCAGGCGACAAACTTGATAATTTTAAAAGGAGAGTGAGGTGGAGATGAAGCTTACTGCAATTTTATAAGTCTTTCTTGAGTAAATACTGTCACTTACACATTGTGGTGAGGTGATTAAGATACTGTGACAGCCTCTCTCTTTCACCTGCCTTGGTAGTGGAGCCTGAATTATTCAGAGTAGCTAACATGTCTACATTGGCTTGAATTCACCAAATGTGTTTTTCTCAGATTTCCAAATCTGTTTCTGATATTGTCAGAATTGACAAAAATTAAATTACTCTACTAAAGTGAAAATGGCATTTTAACTAGTTATCTTTTTAAGCAATATTCACAATAGACCTTAAAACCATCACAAGTAAAAATATATTTATTAACCTGCCCAATTGCTACACGGAGGCTTTCTTTCAGTACAAGTAAGCCTACACAATATTAAATCTTGCATTTATTCGGGATACTTATATAAAGTATATAAGTAATACAACATAATCTTCTCTCATTGACAAATAGCTGAATGCCTAAACTTTAAATACTTTATAGAGTGAGAATAATTAAAGACCATTTCTGATGAAAATCTAACATATTAAAAGGAAATCATATTTTGGTGTAGCACTTCCAAAATTGACATGGATTTCATACTGACTGGCTGACATTAATGTACTCATAAGCATTTTGGATATTTTATTGGATTTTCATGTTAAGGAGCTAAACCACAGGGAACACATAATGAATTATCAGAAAAATAAGAGAAAACAGATGCTTTCAAAGTAGCAAGTAATAGACCAAAGAGAGAACAAATATTCACTAAAATGCTAAGGCCACAGAGACATAGAGCCATGTTTAGCATGTGTGGGTGTGACGGGGCATGTGATGACAGTGGTGAGTGCTATAATGAAATCCTCTTCAAGCTGTGCCATTGCCTACTGTGCGTGGCTTAGTGGTGAGGCCAAAGCAGTACAGCCAGCCATGTCCTACCTCAGTGGCCCACCAAATACAGAATTCAGATTTATTTCCACTACCTTATTTCCACAGGTAGCAGAAATAAATCCTATAAATCATCTTTGAATTCTGATATACTTGGTTTCATTTCTGAGCAATACTCAGCAAAAGCAAGGAGTCCCTTAATTATGTTGAGCCTCACTTTATTCTTTTGTAAAATCAGGATTAAAATACTTTCTAGTTATTGCAAGATAAGGATATTTTAAAATTTTGGAATACCTCCCAAGATATCTCCCTTTGCCTTTCGTCCTATGCCTCATAGGCCATATAGCCCCAGGGAGAGAGAAGGGAAAACACCACCTTGGGAAGGAAGCGAAATGGGAGAGCCCCTATGAGACATAAGGTGTCATTTAAAGAAAGCCTGAATCAGGGAGAGGGAAAGAGTGACAGGTTAAGGGAGTCAGTACGAAAGAAGAAGTAGGGGAAGCTGTCAGATAAGAAGTAGCCCACAGTAGAAAAGGAGAAATCTGAGAAGTTGGTAGTTAGTGGCTGGTTTCCTTAGACCTAGCATTGGTGGATGTATGTAGAGACTCTGTCCAGCATGCCTCACAAATAGTAGGGAAACAGTAATGGAAGATGTCCATATAACCAGCCTGAGTTAATGCTGCTGTTATATAGTGCACATGTGATATGCATCTGAAGGAGAGTTTCCCATTACACAACCCCTGACCCACCTGCCAGCCACGGATACAAAGAAGCGTTTAATGGACTGGCTGACGAGTGCAGAGCTCAAGTTAATAGAGAACATTGAGAATAAGGCATTTGAGAGACAATGGCAAGGTCCGCGGTGCACAGTGGCAGATGCAAGCCTACATCAAAGTCCGCTGAGGACCAGTGGCATCAACAGCATATTTCCCGTGCCCAGTGCTCTGAGACATGAGGGGACTGGGGACATGTCCGCAGAGACCATAGGGCAGCATGGATCATGCCCTAGCACACCTGCTGAGGCCTATAAATTTTAATGAACTGTTAGCTGTATTTGGCTGTATGATGATTTTTTGAAGAAAGGAAAGGGTAAAAAAAAATCATAACACAAAACTATTGTTGGAGAATCTGCAATTTGGATTAATTGAATATTTACCTATAATAGATTGATTAGAACAAAATAGCACTCTCAAAACACTGAAATATGTTTAATTAACAAGATAGCTTTTTTCTGTGCTGTTCCTTGGGATGGGAGGTTATGAGGAAATCTAGATCAGTTGCAGAGAAGTAAAAAAAGCTACAACATTTTGCACAACTTTGCACACCTGAAGTAAATTAATGCTAGCTCTGCTTTGAACTTGTGCACAAGGATACTCTGGAGCCATGTCAAAACCCCACACTGAGCACTGAACTCAGCCTCTATCATGCACTTCACAAACCCCCGTTTACTTCTCATCCCCACTTATCCTGCTGTTCTTTTTTTGAGGAGAGATGACACCACCAGTTGCCCAGGCCAAAGTCCTTCTAACTCTGTATTCTTAACTCCTAAACATCTTTCTCTTCCACACTCTGCTCTCTCTTCCTCCTTACACTGCCGCCTGACATCCTTCCTTCTTCCTCTCTACCCCGGTTGACTTTGTACCTTCTTAACTTCCCTATCTCCAGGCTTGTCACCAATCATATCTTCTAAAGAACTATTGTAAGTGCTTTTCCACATGGAGATCTACCCTTGTCTTTTTCCTTTCTTAAACATTTTTCTCCAACAACCCACTGTGTAGAGAACACAGGTGACACTGAAGAGTGTTTGGATTAGGGGAACCAACCTCTCTTGCACTCAAAAATTCATGTATAACTTTTGACTCCCCAAAAGCTTAACTAATAGGCTACTATTGACTGGAAGCCTTACTGATATTATAAACACTCGATTAACACATATATTGTATGCTAATGTATTATATACTATAGTCTCACTGGAAGGTAAGCTAGAGAAGAGAAAATGTTATTAAGAAAACCATAATGAGGAGAAAATATATTTACTATTATTAAGTAAGAGTGGATCATAATAAAGATCTCCATCCTCCTCATCCTCACACTGAATATCCTAAGGAAGGAAAAGGAGAGAGAAGAAAGAGAAGGGCTTGATCTTGCTATCTCAAGGGTGGCAGAGACAGAGAAAATCTATGTGTAAGTGGACTGCCGCAGTTCAAACCTATGTCATTCAAGGGTCAGTTGTAGTCCAAATCACCTAACATGTTTTAACCAGCCTTTCAGAACAAATGTATCACAATTTCTGGATGTGAGCCTCCTTGGATTGATATTTTCTTCAAAGTTTCTGTATGATACAAGGTTCAGAAAGCTGAGCTAGATAATTCACAGTAGTTTATATTGTTTGTTAAAAGATAAATTAGAAGCAAAGTAACAGAATCAGAAAATTCCCACATGACACTTGCAAACCCTGAGACTTGCCCCTGCAACAAGCTGTAGAAACACTGCTCTGTCCTCTAATGAAAAACATTTGAAGCTGCGTAAGTTAAAGAGTGATATGGTCACATTAGATAATAGTAATAATAATAATAAACCCTGATAACAATTGTAATGGTAGATATGGTATTAGTTCGTTTTCATTCTGATAGAAAGAACCACCCAAGACTGAGTATAAAGGAAAGAGGTTGAGTCGACTCAGTTCAGCAAGTCTGGGAGGCTTCAGGAAGCTTATAATCATGGGGGAATGTGACAGGAAGGCAAGGCACCCTCTTCACAAGGCAGCAGGAAGAAGAAGTGCTGAACAAAAGGGGAAGAGCCCCTTATAGATCTATGAGATCTCTTGGGAACTCATTCACTATTATTAGAATAACATGGGGGGGGACCACCCGCATGATTCTGTTACCTCCACCTCATCTCTTCCTTGACATGTAGGGATTATGGAGATCATGGGGATCACAACTCAGGGTGAGATTTGAGTGGAGACACAAAGCTTAACCATATCAGATACATAAGCACAAAGCTACTAAGAGGCAGTTCCATTAAGAGGCCTTTGCAATAATCCAGGTATTCAGCACCAGTTATATAAAGCCAGATAAGGCATGGGGAAATTATCCTGGAGCTTGTGTAGGAAAGGAGAGAGACAATCACAGTACCTTGCAGTGGGCAGAGGAGAGACACATACCAGGGGTAATGGCAGCACTGGTGAGAGAGACAGGCTGTAGACAACTTAATTAGGAGGTATCCACCAAGGTTATCAAGGTATAAAAAATAGCCGGGCATGGCTGCTCTAACCTGTAGTCCCAGCTATGTGGGGTTGAGGTAGGAGGATTGCTTGAGCCCAGGAGTTCAAAGTTGCAGTGAGCCACGATCATGCCACTGCACTCCAGTCTGGGTGACAGAGCAAGACCCCAACTCTAAAATAAATTAAAAAAATTTAAAAGTAGAAAAATTATGCCACCACAAAAGTACAGTCTCTATTAGCTAACAACTAAGATGAGAAAGAAAATGCGTACCTCAGACTTAGTATAAAAAAAAACACTGAGAGGTTCAAATGGCAAATTCAAATATACTTTCTGTATTTTGCCAAAGTCTTCTGCTTATATAGCCAAATACAGCTAATGGTTGATTAAAGCAGTGAGGCTTGCAAATTCATCAATAACATGCCTTATTATTTTTGTGTGAGGAAAAAAAGTAGCTAAGATATATGAACTCTTTTAAGAGAGCAAATTATAGCCCCCACCTGTGACCGGTGGACATTTGTATTCTAGCCATGTTTTCATGTTATGGCATTACAAAATGATGACCCTGGATCATTAGGAGAAAGTTTGATGGCAGTCAGTATATGTTGCATATTGTACTGCATTTCCCAGCTTTCTTACATAGCAAAACATTATTTTATTTTCTTTTAGTCCATGTATGGATCTGCTTTTGCTTAGTTGTTTAAATTATTTTATTTAGTTTCTTAACTAATTAAATACCTTATAAACCTATCACACAAAAGAAAATCTAGTTTTACAATGACCTCCATTTCACCACATAATTTTCCCATATACCTACTCGCTCCATCCCAGGTAATCAGCATCTGAGTTCTGCTGCTCACAATTGCTTTGCTTTCCTTTTTAAAGAATTTTGTTGGCCGGGCGCGGTGGCTCAAGCCTGTAATCCCAGCACTTTGGGAGGCCGAGGCGGGTGGATCACGAGGTCATGAGATCGAGACCATTCTGGTCAACATGGTGAAACCCCGTCTCTACTAAAGATACAAAAAATTA